>JANTPZ010090526.1:0-32941 GCA_025593235.1 Vachellia pachyceras | reverse complement strand
GATTTCAATTTTGAATATGTTTTTCCCTTTTCCTACTTCTCTGTTCTGGATGATAAGAATAATAACAAGTCCTGTAACAGAAATATCATCAACTTGTGTTACAAAAAAAAAACTTAAAAAAAGTTCAAAAACAAAAGGTTCATCCTCCTTTCTGGATTTATGATCATAGCAACTTTGATGATGATGATGATGATGAGGATGAAGGTTTTTGGTGACAAAAGCAAAAACAATTGTCACCAACAAGAGCATTGAGGTGAAACGTCCCCTCTGTTCTGCATGTAGAGAGGATCGGACCTTTAGAGGCTTCTGGTTAGTCAGAATGAAGAACCATATTAAGATCTGGATGAGCCTTGGTTTGCTCTCAATTTTACAAGTGTCGTTGCTTTTTTTTTTTTTTTTTTTGCATTTTTTGGGATAAAAATAATTAATTTAATTACCCCAACTTTATCGGTATCCATAAGAAGAGAAAGAGAATAAGAGATTAGTGTTTTAAAATCCATTTTCTTAAAGTTGTTAAATGACTTGGTCGTATTTTTTCTGAAGAACATTTTAATAAAAAATACTTAAATTAGTCAAATTTAAATTTGAATCGCTAAACTTCACAAGTTATTAATGGAGTTGTCTGACACAATTAAGAATTTAAAAATTGATTTAAATCACCTTCAAACTCCTTAATCAAAAATAAAAAAATAATATTATTTTTATTTTTTTAAAAAACGTACACTCATCACACACATACACCTTAACCCCTCAAATTCTATTCGGTTAAATTATTGATCCTTGTAAATTAATAAAAATATAAACCATTTTGCATTAAGACACCAAAATTCGTAGTTTGAAACTTGAAGAATTATAGAAAATGAGAATAAACTTATATTTGACTCATAAATTTATTCCTTAGTCTAATTTTATATAATTTTAAATCATATTTGTATTTTTTTCCCATTTTGTTGAGTTCCTGTTTTCAAATATAATTATTATTTGTGTTGGATCTCCATTCTTTATTTGTTTTTCTGTTTGGTGTAAATGAATTTGCTACAATTGAAATTTTGAAATGAAATATTGCAACCTTTCCTAGAAGGTAGGCCAAATTAAGTATTGTTGAGTCTTAAAAAAAATTATCTCGCTGTTGAGTGAGATAATTTTTAAGCATATATACCGTCTTACTAAAATCAATAATGTTCAAAATACTATTGAGTATTAAATGTGAACACTTCTTTTGATTAAAATTTAAGTATTAATTAACCACATTATGAGTGATTAATCATTTATATTATATTCAACTTCCGCTACGATAAAATTTTGTCAAAAGCTTGACTACGCATAAAGTGAAGAGTCCCAAGGAAGTTTTTAGAAACCTGCATTTTTGAGCAGTTCTGCATTAAGTTTGCAAATGAAAAACTCCAGCAACATTTTAACGAGGTATGAATTATATGTATCAATGCCCATTAATGTTTGATGCTGATTTCTTGCCCTTATCTCATGAATTATATGCCTGCTATTTTGTCAAAATCAAATAATATAATATCTTAAGATTGTATTCTGTTTGTATGTTTGCCATTAATTTGATTTAGTTTGTACTGATTTAGTGGCAGAATATGCTGGGGTGCTGAGTTGACTAAGGAGATGGAGAGGGCTGAGGAGAAAGGTAGAAGTGTCAGTGGTGGCAAGAGGAAGCGTGTGAAGAAGTCAAATTCTGCAGGAAAAGTTCCGGTTAGAAAAAAGGGTGGAAGAGGATGTTTGTTTCATATACTTTGATGGGGTGAACTTGTGCTTTGTGATCGCAAGTGAGATATTTATTCATCAGGACATCTCTATGTTACTTTTTGAAGTTTAGTCTGCAAAATGCAAATTCATTTCTTTTTTGTGATAATCAGGGGACGCCCAAAGGCTTACCATCCTACATGTGTTAATCGTGATAATGCATTCTTTCGAGCAAAGAGTAAATGGAATTGTGGTTAGTTCTTTCCTATCATGTTCTATTTCTGTTTTTTTTATTTCCACATATTAATAATGGAGGAGTACTGAATATATGGATGCATCTATCGGGAAGTTTAATAATTAGTAGATTATTATATACTGTAAATATTTCATTCGATTTTACATAGGATGCATTGTTTTGGTGTCCCTATTCTTTGTTGTATTTCTTTTAATTTTTCCTTTCCTTTTTTCTTATCTCTTGGTTAGTAGCATTTGCCTTATTCAGTGCACAACAGTCCATTTATATACCAATAATTTCTTGATTTCAAAATGTAAATGAATTCCTTTTGAGTATTGCACTACCAAATCTTAGTCGGAGTTCATCATTTTTAGAATGCTTAACCCAACTTGGCATATCTTTTGATCATCATGTTTCCAGGTTGGGAACTTTGCAGCAACTGTGTGAAGAATTCTTACTACATGTGCTATACCTGTACATTCTCTTTGTGCAAGGGTTGCATCAAAGATGCTGTCATCATGTGCGTTAGGAGGAAGAATGGCTTTTGCGAGAACTCGGTGCTAGGAAGTTAATTGATGTGTATATTCATCATTTTTATGATTAATTGGCCTTACTTATGAACTAATATGTAATGATAATATGTTATACTTAATCTTATAAAATAAAAATCAATTAGCTCTTAGAGTTAGTGCAATGATTGAAGCAACTAGGTTGATTGTCTAGAGAAAAGGATTAAGGGCTTGTTTGGAAACTATTTTAAAAATATTTTTACAGATTTCGATATAAAACCTAGATTTTGAAAAATGATTTATGTTTGGGAAGTTATTAACTTTTACGGATTTCGAGGTAAAAAGTAGGTAGGAAAGAGAAAGAGTGAGAAGTAGGAAGGAGAAGAGAGAAGAAAGAAAAAGTAGGAAAAAGGAAAGAGAAAGAAAAAAAAGAAGGAAAGATGAAAGAGAATGAAGGAAAAAAGTAGGAAAGAGGAAATCGAGGTTTTGTAATCAAAATAAATTTTTTGAAAATTTTTTATACTTAAACAAAACTTAGATTTTATAACCAAATTTAGATTCTGGGAATAGCTTCCAAACAAACCTTAAATGTAAAAAATTAGCTGCACGGAAGACTCACCTCTATTCAGGGTGATACTGAAATTTATTTAAATTAATAAATTATAACAAGTACTAGTGTGTTCAAACTTCAAAGTTAAAAAGAGTGATTTTGATTGATTGAATATAAGAGATCAGTTGTTGAACGAATCTTGAAATGAAAATCGAAGGTGTGTTGAAAATAATATACTTCAAGTAGCTAAGAGTAGAGCATTTTACCCATCTTTACCCAAATAACTTCCTCATATTTAATTAACTAAGAGTTTGTTTGGATGTGAGATTGAGAATAGCTTTTACAGATTTTGAGGTAAAACCTATGTTTTAGATAATAGATTTTGAAAAATAGCTTTTACAGATTCTGAAGCAAAACCTAGGTTTTGAAAAGTGATTTATGTTTGGGAAGTTATTACCTTTTACGGATTCCGAGGCAAAGAAGTGAGTAGGAAAGAGAAAGAAAGAAAAAGTAGGAAAGAGAAAATCTAAGTTTCAAACTAAGGTTTTATAACCAAAATAGTTTTTGAGAAAAAATTTTTCCTTGGATAAAACCTCAATTTTAAGGTAAAACCTATATTTTGAAATCAAACCTATGTTCTAGAATTAGTTACTAAACAAGCCTTAAAGCTATTATTTTTCCCTAACTAAAGTTGCAAGATAAACATGCACACATATATGATGATAAAGCTATTGAATATGCTTGTTTCTTGCCAGCATCGGTTACATATATTGTTTTTGGCATGGAAATAATAATTGGTTAGCATAATACCGATTTCCAGAGAAAAAATAATTGGTTACCATCAATATTAATTAATTTTTTTCTATTTTTGCTGATTTGGTGTTGATTTTTATTAAACAAATAAAAAAATGAAAGCACTTGTTATTAATAAAAAAATTTGATAATTATATATAAAGGTTAAACCTACTTTTGACCCTTATAGTCTATCCTAATTTGAGTTTTAGTCCCTTAAATTTACCATATCTAAAATCGTTAATTTCTACCCGATGTTAATATTGTAGATTTTGTTTATGCGTCATTGTTAATTACGATGAAATGACTTAATAACTAGATAAGATAATATGAAAATAATTTTTTGCATGAAAACAACCATGTAAGTGCATAAAACACACACACACACACTAAAATTCCTTGTATTATGGAATAATAATTATAATTGTAAAGAATATTTAAGTTGCAATGAAAGAGAAAAGTTGATGGTGATCGAGGGTTGTTGATAGTGAAGGAATTAGGCATATAGTTCAGAAGTTGAGGCTACCAAAATGCGGCCAACACGCAAGATGAGGATTCAATAATATCATGCAATTCGCTATGAGTATGCTGCCTCACCTACATCACTCACTCACTAGGCATATCTTGAATTTTCGATGTTCCAGCAGCTTATATCATCCTGACCTACTTATTTCGTCATGAACACATGCCGACAAGTAAACAGTTGGAATATTGCATTCACACTGAAATGGTACAAATGTCTCCCCAATCTTCGGTGACAAACTTTAAAAATATGTTGATGCCACATTTTACCTAATTATTTGATGTAAGAAATAGGCAACTAGCTGAGTTGCTGACATTTTTTTCCCCTTCAAATCACGACCACTTCTTCGTGAAGGTAATTCTATACGAATTATTAAATGCGGGTGTCAACCTAAATGCATTATGTTGTAAGAATCTAACCCTTTCTTTAGATTCAACGCTCATCGGTTGGGGATGTAGACTTTTTTTGCTATCTAGTATCTTCCTATTGGAGGCAATTCTATTCGAGGTACTATCGATACAAAATGTAGATGCATATCTCAACTGAATTCAAATACTAATTCATCGTATTATCACATATTAACCCTTTACACTAAATTCAACTAGATTAATGAAATGTGGACATTGAATGCATCGCTTTGGTTGTTACTGTGGAGCCCAAAATCTGAAAGCAATGCTAAGGCGCTACATGCATGAACTACAATTCTGATTGTGCCTTTTTAAATTTTTTGCCAAATTAACAAAGTGTTTTTTAAGATATATGATTGAAAAGAAATAATGTGTTATAAAATATAATGTATAGTATGGGTGTTCTTATGATTCATGTAAATATATTGTAACCAAATCCACCCACATTGGGATTACTCGTTAATGGTTGATCAAGTTTGATAGATTCACCCTCTGAAACAAGAAGATCTGGTCTTGGAGGTATAATATCAATCACTTCGCGGCCATCCGATGCATCTACTATAGTTATTTCATACCCCCCCTTTTCTTTTCGTATGATTTTTTTATTATACCTGCTGATGTAGCATTATAAACATTATTATTACTCTTGCTCCCGTCGGGATAAATCTACCCCCTTCCCCTGTTCCCGCCTACGTATATTGGATATTTTAAGAAGTGAACATCTCTCTTAGTAGCGGGATCGGGGGAAAGAATAGGAAATGTTATTTCATTATATTTCTGACCAGGAACAGCGCCTACAAAGTAGAATCAGATATTATTTTTAGAGGATCGATTATGATTATTAGGAGATATTGTTAGTCATTAATGGCATTTAATTCTGATTCTCCCACATTATATATAAATATCTTCCTCTAGTTATGAAGAATATAAGTTATTCAATACATCAAAGTGGTGAATAAGAATACACCATTTTCTTCTTTTCTCTCAATCTCTTCCACTATTCCCTCATTTTATAACACGTGATCAACATAACGCTATGCTAAGGAAGTATTTTCTTATTGTTGCCTTAATATTTTTCTTATATTTTTTTATCTTATCTCTATACAATCTATCAATAATAATCTTAGCCGTCATATGAAATTGAAGATGATACTTCTTCTTACAGATTGTTCTATACATCGAGTTTCATGATTACTATTGGAGATTGTTTTCATTATTATATCTTATTCTACTTCTCCTTACATGTTATTTATATTGTTTTGATATATAAGCCATATTTGAGACCTTAATTTTTGTTGTAATATTCTTCTTTATAGTATGTTCATGTAATTATTATTCTTATATCTGCATTGTTTCCGTTATCATTTATTTTATTATTTTTGTATTTTATATGTTACCTACCTTTACTTTCAGTTCCAATTTACCTTTCATTTTTGGTTCATTATTCATCTTATTATGGTTATAGTCACATCACTATTATAATTGTTCTTTTAAGGAAGAACACTGAGGGTACTAGTAAATGACAAGAAAAAATTGTACTATTTGAATAATCATATTGTTATAAATATCAAAGCCCTAAAGGTTTAATATTCAAATACCAAAGTTTGGTAGCTTTAAAGATTTTATCTTTGGTCCATAAAACTAATGCTTGGAGGAAGTGATGATGTACTATTGAAATACAAAATGACAGTGGTTATGCTCATATTACTGGATAGATTGACAATTGAAAGTTGAGCCTTCTAATGACATCAAAATTATGAGAAAAGTTACAATATGATTGAAAGTCATATAGAAAAATACATATCAATCTATTGGATAATGTTAAATTGGTTGGTTATGAAACCACAAATAACCATGTAATTTATTATATAATAATATGTGTTAATTCATGAAGAACTATCCGCTACAAAATTAATATAGTTCCTGAAGAACTATATATTACAAAATTGATATAGTTAATAAAGAACTGGTTTAGTTCATGAAGAACTAATATAAATTTTTACTTTACGGACGAAAAAAGGAGTATGGCCCATAAATATATATTAGAGTTTTGGTTCACTCAAAAGTCTAAAGATGATATCCCAATTGAATTAAAGTCCAAAATTGTATGGGAGTTATGAAGTATAAAGACTTTCAAGTAAAATGCATTGAATAAGAAAAATATGTTTATATGGCTCACACTTGAGGGGAAGATAATTAGAATATAAGTGTGAGTTAATTTTATATATATTTCTATTTATGAAGGGCAAATTGTTAAGCATTTTTATCTCCCAAAATACATGTCAGATCTCCCAAATTGGATATCATGTTAAATGTCATATTGAAATTTTATATCAATATGTTATGAAAATTGAAAAGTTGTTATGGTAAACTAAAAGTTTACTGATTTAGTAAATTTATTATTGGCATGACTTGTTTGATCATCCGAATCATATATAAGATGCAATATAATGTTAAAAATTATGTATTGACATCTCTTGAAGTGTCAGGGGATTCTTCATAGCCATCATATTATATATAATTCAAATGTTATCATATGATGCATGTTCTCAATAAAATATGGATCATGAGAAAATTATTGGTTATGATTTGAAATGGATCGTTACATTTGGAAATATATTAATTTATATGGGCCCATTCAAAAAGCATGTAAACCATTCAAATATTCAATAAATTTGATAGATGCATTTATAATATGGTTATATGTGCGGTCATTAGGAGCTTGTAGCATAAAGTTTGCAAGCTTGTTCAAATAAATCATTATATTTATGAGTACATGATCTTCAGACTATATGATCCATGATAATTTATTAAAGCCTTCATATATAGCTTGATCAATGCTTATGAAAACAAGATTAATATTTCAGTGTTAGTATATCTGACTTGATATTTTGCATCACCTATACATATTAAGCCACAAAATTCTCCCAAAATTGGCTTTTGGTCAGGAGCTAGATATTTCCATCTTAAATGTTTGAATGTGTGATGTTTATTCTTATTAATCCACAATGATACACATAGATGGAAAGTTGAGATAAATGTTAAGCAAGATTCTCCTCCTTGTTTGGCTCTAAATGAAACAAAATTGTGTTTCTAAAGGGAGCAAATGGGTTTATGAGACTTGTACTACATCGTTAATTGATTATTATTTGAAAAAGGTTTTTCCACATGATGAGGAGAAATTAAGTGGCCGGAAACGAAAACACATTGAATGCATTATTACTGTCAAATATAAATCCTCAAATAAAATAGTATGAATTAGAAGTCATCGAATATTGCATTCATGAGAAATTGTAAAAATATTTAAAATATCTAATTACTGACCTAATCTCATATTTCAACTAAAAATGATTCAATTAGTATAAATGAAAATGAGACATGCATGAAGCATGATAAACAATCGGTTCCAAATATTATACTTTAGATAAAGAGGAACATATAATTAAGATGATTATATTGAGGAGGTTGGCACTCCAAAAGAGGCCAAGACATAACTAATTGCAAAATCCTCAATAAAGGTTCATGTACCTAGAAAGTAATGTTAAGATTTTGATAAGTTATGTCGCAATGAGAAAAATGAAACCGAAAAAGATAAAGTTGTCGACAACGGTTTTGGTAATAATATCATGTGATTAAATGAGGATAATATATATGAATTTGTCTTAAAGGTTGACAGAACGGTGATTGGCCAACAGAAAAGGAGAACAATGCAATAAAATATAATTGCATCATTTCGATATTGAGAATTATTGACTAGTGATCCGAATGCATGAAATATAAAGTTGTTATGAGACATATGAAAATATATGTGAAAACAAAGGTTTTCATAATGGTATGATGATGAGGTATAAGGTATATTATTTTGTGGTGGATGAAAAATAATTTCTAGTTCAGAAGGATATGAACACAAAATATGCCTCTATTGGATATTATTATAGCCGAAACATATGGCTCAATGAATGTGAAATTTACATGAAAATCCTTGAAGATTTTGACATGTTAGAAGCATGTTTAAGAAAATCATTATCTACATAAAATGCTATATGGACTAAAATAATTTGAGCATATATATACATTATTCAAAATGATATTAAGAAATAGTATATATTGCATCTTATTTTGAAAGTCATGATTTTTGCTTTGATATTTTGGTTGCATTATTCAAAAATAAAATTGAAAATTATTTGGATTATCAATTGAAAAGTAAGTTTGGATATAAAATGAATTAAAAAATCATCAATTTTATTAAATAATAGATATCTATATTACATTTGTGTAATGCGGTATTTTTTAAAATTAAAATTATCAAAATAAAAGGTTAACATATTATTAAAAAATTGAAAATGCTAAAAAAATAATTAGTGACTTATTTACCTGTATAAATGATAATTTTGGGCTAAAAACTATCCCTTGTGGATAGATTTAATAGACCTATTTGACAAGGAAAAATATGACTTCATAAAGGTGGAAAAATTGTCAGAGAAGATTGTCATTGTGATAAGTGAGACAGCCATTAATGTACACAATAATCGAAGCTGATAAAGGTAATTTTCTCTCTCATTCTCCTCAACGCTCCCTTTATCAACTTTTGGGTAGAAACCACTTTTAACTTAAAAGTTTAATGTGAAAAGTTTTTCCAAACATCAACAAATTTCTACAACGTGCTTTTACTCTAAAAAAGCTGCTTTTGGGCCATAAAGCGCTCTACCAAAGGATACCTTTACCTATCTATCTACATATTACATCCATCAGGCTCTTTATAAAAGAGAGATTGACTTCTTGAGAGATTAATGAAGCTAAATATGTTACTTAACAATATTTATTTATATATATTATTGTATTATATATTAGTTTATGAATCATACAAATTAATTTGAAGAAAAATGATAAATATAAATACTTTAAAATTAATGCATTTAGCTTCCTTAATTTTTAAAAAATGTTAATAAACTCTTATATAAAAATTAGAGGTAATACTAAATATATATGGACATCTTGATTTAAGTGTTTGAATATATTAAAATTTTACTGACTTTTTACGAGTGATGCATCTTTTTAATAAGGGAAAATGTGTAAATCTAACAATAAAAATTTGTGTCAAGAGTGTCTGGCATCATAAAATTTTAAATAATGAAAAAATATAAATAAATTACAAAAGTTGGGCAAATTTAATACAATTGTTAACTCAAGCAAATGATACCATTTTTTATTTGTGGGCCTGATAATGTCATACCACCATTCTCTCTCTCATCAACTCTCTCAGTATCTCCTCCTCCTCTCCTCTCTCTGGGTTTCTTCACTTTCTCTCATTTCACTGTAACTCATACCTCCAAGGAGTTTACTCAACCCATTCTCCAGTCCTCAATAACTTCTTCCAGTTTCATTTCATTATAACTCACAACTTCGTTTGCTATTTTTCAAGCCCCACAAGAGTTTACTCAACCCATTCCCTAATCTTCCGCACTGCTCAAGTAATTGCGAGACTCTATAAAAGGACCTCCTTTCCTTCTGCCCACTCTTCGTTCACATATACATAAAGCTAGACTCATGGACAATGAAGAAGATGATCTCAAAGAGATATCGAGTGAGATAGGGATGCTTACGATGCAAGAGTTGTGTTCTAGGTCGAAAGGAGATGTGATGAGGGTGGTAAATCGATAGGTAGGTGAAGGGGCATGTATGGAGTTGACCCATGAATTGATTTTGGCAGCTTCATTAATATCAAGGGTCTTCAAAAACTTCTTCCTAAAAATGGATATGAATTCGGCAATGGGTAAGGTGGGGGCTTTTGGGGTGCGATGGTAAAATTAAATGAGTGAGAGATTGCGGTGGTGAAGGCGGGGTTGATTCTGTACCCCCACCAACATAATCCTTATCAATGAATATGTAATGGATCCAAATGCAGATGGCCTAGAATATGGAGAAATAAGCCCAACCCAAGAGTGTGAACCAAGACAGATGAGAAGGATTCAGAGAATAAAAAGGAAAACGTGGAAACTTCGAGAATTAGCTGAGGAATAGTATAATAAGACAAGAGAAACAGTTGTGAGAGATGGGAAGTTTGTTTTGGTATTCTTTCTCTTTCTGAATATTCCCTCTGGAGGCCATCGAGCTTTTTCTCTTTCTGTTACCCCGTTTCATTGATTTTCTGTGTATCCCAGTAGCTCCTTTGTGACTGATTAGCATGTATCGGCTCTGAGACGTAATACAACCAGCTTATTCATCATTCCATTTGACTTACTAGTAGTATTTATAACATTTTGGTGCTTTCATTGAGAGTCCTGCCTTATGGCCGATGATTTTACCGATGCTGAACTTGACGAGCTTGAGGCTTCAGTCCAACGGTTGGGTACTACAATTAGACAATGTAATGATCGCATGGATGTTCAACTTGATCACTTGGAGACATCGCTTTATATTCTTGCACAGAAGGTTGTCTAATTATCCCAAAAATTCGAGGGTTCTGAATTGAATGATATATCAGTTGAACTTTAAAGAGCTCTCCAAGGGTACCACTCACCATTTCCTGATACTGGTTTATCATCTATGACTACCGAGGTGGTTGCTATGCTGACCTTTGTTGATGTCCAAACTACCAACGCACATGAGTCACCACCAACTGTTGATGCTCCATTTTTTGATCCTGCTAATGAACCAAAAGGGAACGACCGGTCTTCTGAAGCCCTTGAGGACTTTATTATAGATGTGGACCTAACCACTACTACAATGGTGGCTGTCGCATATAAGGATGAAGTGCTTGAGGATGCAGAAGTTGCCGTTAATTCAAACCATGAAGAGATTGAGCTGGTCACTACATCAGGTGGGGTAGTAATTAGTAATTCTAATTGTGTTGTGACCCAAATGATGGAGGTGGAGTTTGCTTTCCATAACAGTTTTGACACCCACAGTGAGAACGCCAAATTTGTGTGGCCTCCTCATGTTCCATCTATGAACTGGCCCCGACAGGGATGGGTCGACTACGATAATGGTACTGAGGAATGCCTTGTGTTCGATCCTAGCTATGTTCATTCTGGACGGCTCTGCCTCTTGAGAAACATGGAGATTGTGCCTATGACTCATTGCAATTATGGGATTAAAGAAATACAAATGAGATTGGTCTTTGATCTTGGAGCAACTTCTTTCCTTTTCACCCTATACAAGTATGTAGGAATCTTCATAGTTGCTTTTGCAATATTGATATTCCTGTTCTGTGGTTCTGTCGAGGGATTCAGTACAAGCCACTACCAGCCTTGCACATATGATCAAACTAAGATCTATAAACCAGCTCTTGCCACAGCTTTGTTCAGCACTGTGTCTTGCTTTCTTGGTGGCATTACATCTATTTTTTTCCCTTAGAATGAAAATTGCAACTTATGCAAATGCAAGAACTACATTGGAGGCTAGGAAGGGAGTAAGAAAGGCCTTCATTGCTAGATTCAAACTTGGTGCAGTTATGGGATTTCTCCTTGCTGTAAATGGTCTTTGGTTCTTTACATTGCTATTAATTTGTTCAAGATTTACTATGGTGATGACTGGGGAGGTCTTTTTGAGGCTATAACTAATTATGGCCTTGGTGGTTCTTCTATGGCCTTGTTTGGAAGAGTTGGTGGAGGTATTTTTACTAATGCTGCTGATGTTGGTGCTAGTCTCATTGGAAGGTTGAAAGAAACATTCCTGAGGACGACCTAAGGAATCCAGCTGTGATAGCTGATAACGTTGGTGATAATGTTGGTTCATATGTCGATCTCGTTGTTGCTTCCATATCTTCATTTGGCATGAACCATGAGTTTACAACAATGCTCTATCCTCTCATTGTCAGTTCTATGGGCATCCTGGTCTGTTTGCTTACAACCTTATTTGCATTTGCAACTGACTTCAAAATGATCAAGGCTGTAAATGAAATTTAGCGAGCATTAACAAACCAACTCAGTATTTCCACTTTTTTTTATGATTATTGGCATTGCAATTGCAACTTGGGTTGCACTTCCATCATCCTTCACTATCTTTAATTTTGGAGAGCAAAAGGTCATCGAGAGTTGGCAGCCCTTCTTTTGTGGTATTTTTGGTCTGTGTGCAGCGTTTGTTATTAGACTCGTCACTGAGTATTACATTAGCAATGCTTATAGACCTGTGCAAGTTGTTGCAGACTCTTGCAGGACTGGTGCTGCTACTAATGTTATATTTGGTCTTGCCTTAGGATACAAATCTGTCATTATTCCTATTTTTGCTATTGCAGTTAGCATTTTTGTTAGTTTTAGCCTTGCTGCCACGCATGGTATTGTTGTTGCTGCACTTGGGATGTTAAGTACTATGGCCACTGGATTGGCCATTGATGCATATGGTCCAATCAGTGACAATACTGGAGGTATCACTGAGATGGCTGGCAGGAGTCACAGAATTCGTGAGAATACGGATGCCCTTGATGCTGTAAGATATACAATTGTTGCTATTGGAAAGGGGTTTGCAATTTTTTCTGCTGCTCTAGTTTCTCTTGCACTCTTTGATGCCTTTGTGAGCCGAGCTAATATTTGAACGGTTGATGTGCTGACTACAATTAGCTTTTCATGGGTTTTTCATATGTTGGCCTATTGGAATGGTCTTGATCCACCTACGGATGCAATATTGGTTGCTCTTTATGCTCAATTCTCCAACGTGGACCTTGAGGACAAGGTCCATTTTAATGGGGGAGGTATTGTAATGGATCCAAATGCAGCTATCCCAGAATATGGAGAAACAAGCCTAACCCAAGAGTGTGAACCAAGACAGATGAGAAGGAGTTAGAAAATCAAAAAGGAAAACGTGGAAACTTCAAGAATTAGCTGAGGAGTAGTATAATAAGACAAGAGAAACGGTTGTGAGGGATGTGAAGTTTGTTTTGGTATTCTTTCTCTTTCTGAATATTCCCTCTGGAGGCCATCGAGCCTTTTCTCTTTTTGTTACCCTGTATCACTGATTTTCTGTGTATCCTAGCAACTCTTTTGTGACTGCTTAGGATGTATCAGCTCTGAGACGTAATACAACCAGCTTATTCATCATTCCATTTCGCTTACTAGTAGTATTTGTAACAGAATCCCTGATCCACTCCATTAATTTTGACACCATCATTGATGGCGTCCTAATGCAATCGTCCCTTTCGCACCTTCTGTCAAGTCTTAAGACCCACTTCGAACACACACACACTCATGCCAATTTAAAAACAACATTGTGATGAAGAGAGAAGGTTTACCGATTTAAAAACATTTAAAACAATATTAGAGGGCACACATACAAAAAGTAACGGAAGTTTAATTCTGTTAATGACTGTGTTAAATTTTCTCAACTATATATATATTTTTGTATCGTTAGATTTGCACCTTTACCCTTTTAATAATTAATTAAAGCACTTAGGCTAAATGATGCGCAAAATATGCTTAAGTAATAAGTCAAATTATTCAACTTTATATAAAAAAATTGTTAAATTATTTACCATAATTTTACTGTCGTTTCTCAATTATTTTTGGTAGAATGTCTTGGATGAGTCAAATTATTATTATTTTTAGTTTATAAATAGTATAGTTATTTCATATGTTTTATATGATATAGATATGTGCATATATGGATAGATGGATGTAATACATCGATGAGAATCTTGCATGTTATACATCCATAGGTCTGTTTACCATATAACTCTTTTCTGTTTTTTCCCCTTTGCCCCGCTGGGAAGCTTGAATTAACAATATTTTCAAAATATAGCAGTGTAGAAGAGCGTGATTGAGAGCATAGCTTGTTTGGATAGTCCGTTGGAAGAATGATAATAGATTCCGAGGTAATTATATGAGAGAAATTTTATCTTAATAAGTGCAGGAATGGATTTTGGAGAAGCCGTATTAATCCCATTTCCGATCATCGGGGATTCAAAGTTTGAAACTTTGTGGGTCTTGCCATGAAATATGGACAAGGCTCATTAAATCGGTCATATTTATCGTAACTTTATAATATTTAAATTGAGATAAAACTCATTTTATATATTTATATGTAGATTGTAATTTATATTGGAAAGTATATAGACCGTGATTCATGGAAAGTAACTTCTAATACTAACCTAAACAGATTCATTATCCATCTAAAATTTAGATTAGGTTAAAAATTTGAGTTTAATTTAGTTTGATCACACAAGCAAGGCCCTGGTTGGAGCATCAGTCAATCAATTATTGGTTTTATTGGAGAAATTTGTGCCCATAAATAAATCACTCTCTGAACTCTCAATTGGGGTCATTCTTCATCTTCAGAGTCCGTTTTGCCTTCCTCTTCTTAACGTCACTCACGAAACACTATCCATACAAAGAAATCCAGAAATCGTCCAATAATTGTCATGTCTTTATATTGTTCAAGCTCTAGAACAATAATCCCACGTACCCTCGTGGGAAAAGCAAGAAGAAATAGCGGCTTCTCTCTTGTACAAGCACCCAATCCCTCCTTATCCTTCCATTATAAATTACCGCTTAACTTGTCAAGGCACATTGGGTTTGTATCGAAATTCGAACAGACTTCTTCTTCTTCTTCTTCTTCTTGCTCTACTTCTTCTGTGATGGAGGAGGAACATGAAAACCTGGGTTTTGTGTCCGAAGCAGAGGAATATTCCAAGGAATTGGATGTTGCTGTAAGAGCGGTTCAGATGGCTTGCTCTCTCTGTCAGAAAGTGCAGGAACATTTGATTGTTAAGTCCAAGAGTGACAGTCAGGTGCATTCTAAGGGAGACAATTCTCCAGTCACTGTTGCAGGTATATGTTTCTCGGAATCGGAATATTGTTTTGGAAGTTTTTGTTTCTGATTATTGATGGAATAGTACTTTCTGAGTTCTTTCAAAACATGTGCTGTTATAAGCTAATGGGTGCAATTCAACCCATTTTTGTCGTTTGAGTTGCTTGTGCTTGTGCATTTAGTGTTGTTTTAGCTTACGGGAAGTTTGGAGTGGACGAGGTTTCTGTAGCATGCAAGTCCGGGGACATTAGAATTTAGAAGTGTGCATACATACTAAGTTCCAGCGAAACACGTGTTACTCGATTTTTCCAGGAAGGTTCTATAATTAGTTTATGGATAGAAGAAAGAAGTTCCAAAATTGCATTCATACTTAGCCTGTTGCTCACAATATGCAACTTATTTATTTGCGGTCAGAAGTTAAAGAGAACAAATGAAAACTTTATCTACTACTCTGGGACAAATATTCCAATGAATTAAAGAGTTCTTCTTTCTTCTAAACTGCTTTGAAGTCAAAGTCAAAATTTTTGGCTGGGAAAATGAATTATATGAGGAGGTTTTCTGGGTTTTCGAAAGTTCGAGTTCCAATAGAGGGGGAAAATGATTGGTGGAGAAAACTGTCTTCAAACTCCTCTTCTGAGATATCTATAAAGCAGTTCATGTTATGATAACATGTCTACTATTTTAGAATATTATGTGGGGCTGTTTGTCCTTTATGTTTGCAGAAATCCAAGAAAAACTGAGTACCTGCTTAATCCAGAAACTCAAAAGGACGGGTATAAGTGTATGACTAAAAATTTACAGGACAAAACAGAATGCTTAATACAAATTAACTCTTGCATGTCTACCAAGAAACCTCGCTCTGTTGCATAAAAGCAAGGTCATAAATCTCCGGGTCACAACAAATACCATATTTGCTTGCTATGATAAGATTTTTATTCTGTGATTTGTTTCTATTATTTCACAGTTTACACATGATCGCATGATTGATAAGACTTTTTCTTTCAGCTTGTTGTATTTATTTTTCAAACTTAAGATATTGATCATTTGGGACTCTTTCATCATCCCTGTTAAACCAGATTGGAGTGTCCAAGCAGTTGTCAGCTGGATATTGTCTGAGTGCTTAGGAAGTAGAAATATCTCAATTCTTGCTGAAGAAGATGTTGAAACTCTCTCCAAGACTAGTTCATCTGGAATGTTGGAGGCTGTGGTTAAGACTGTGAATGAATGTCTAGCTGAGGCATCTCAATTCGGAGTTGATGCCCCAAAATCAGCTCTCAGTGCTTCTGAGGTCCTTGAAATCATCAGCCGCTGCAACTCAGTCGGTGGTCATACCGGAAGATTTTGGGCTCTCGATCCTGTTGATGGCACACTGGGATTTGTGCGTGGAGATCAATATGCTGTAGCTCTTGCACTCATAGAGGATGGAGAAGTAATGCTTGGAGTTCTTGGGTGTCCTAACTACCCAATGAGAAAGGAATGGCTAACCTATCATCATCGCTATCATAGGATTATATCTAAGCTGACTCCTCCAACATCATCTGAAACTTGGGACAAAGGTTGTGTGCTATATGCTAGAAAGGGAAGTGGCAGGGCTTGGATGCAACCACTGGTACAGTTCAACGAGAAGTTTGTGTGGCCAAATTACGCAAAACAAGTTTCCGTTTCTTCCATTGACAATCCATCGTTGGCAACTTTTTGCGAACCTGTTGAGAAGGTAAATTCAAGCCACTCTTTCACTGAAGGACTAGCCCATAGTGTTGGTCTCAGGTACGTTTCTTTTCCTCCCAATTGGCCTGTATCAAGGCATGGTGGTACATGATTTATTTCATATGCTCTTTTGATCTATCAGAATACCCATATTAACTTGGTATTAAATTAATAGCATGAAAATGATGTTCTAAGATCATTCATTCACTTGTATGCATGCAGGAAGCAACCACTGAGAGTGTACAGCATGGTAAAATATGCAGCTATAGCTCGTGGTGATGCTGAGGTGTTCATGAAGTTTCCGAGGTCTGGTTATAAGGAGAAGATATGGGATCATGCCGCCGGTGTTGTCATCATACAAGAGGCAGGTGGCATGGTGACGGATGCCAGAGGCCGGCCACTAGACTTCTCAAAGGGCGCGTATTTAGAAGGTCTTGATAGGGGAATAGTTGCTTGTGCTGGAGCCTCACTCCATGAAAAGATCATAGATGCTGTTGATGCTAGCTGGGGTTCTTCTTGCCTTTGAGACTGTTATAAATTATAAACCTAATGTGTGTATACAAAACGTACTAAGATTATCTTAACCTTTTATCTCCAAAAGCTTCTACAGCATCAGATAAAATCAGCCTTGTCTTTCTTATCAGTGTTGTTGATGGTGTCAGTTTGTGAATCTGCAATTACTAGTGTTTGGTATTATTTGAATAATGGAGTCATTGTAAATTTATAATTCCATTGCATTCTGATTTCTGGATGACATAAACTTGGAACAAACTGCTACGGATTTTATACAATGAAAACCTATCCAATTATCTCTATTTCACAGGAGTAACCGGGACTTTTCAACCCAGCCCTCCATGTCTGAGACTATCTGATGCAGCAATACATGATCAAATGAAAGAAAGATGCTTCAAAAGATCAACTGGGGTTTTGAAAAATAAGGGAAATTTAGTCTTAAGTTCCAAATAAGCATGTTATTTAAGGAATGGTCCCATGGAGGAAAATATTTAATGAGAGGTCCCATTAATAACATGAGATGTTATCAACACAATGTATGGTGTTGTCAATACAAGGACCTCGTGTTGTCAATTGGGACCTTTCATTAAATATTTTCCTCAATGGGACCATTCCTTAAATAACTTGCTTATTTGCGACCTAAGACTAAATTTTCCTTGAAATAATAACTGATATAGAGAGAAGCCACTGAAACATTATAAGAATTTTCATCGAAGGAATGGATGAAATACATACAAAGGGAAGGTTCTAATTCAAGGGATAGTTTCACTGTTTATGCGTATTCATTTTGAATACAGATATTCGGGTAGAATCAGTAAGAGAACGGAATCAATAAAATAAAGGTAGCAAATAGTCAAAATAACATAAAGTTCATAAAGAAGTCATAAAATAGACTGTGAAGTTACAATCACAAACGTGCAATCACCTGCCTCTGATGTGCACAATCTCTTTTTTTTTCCTTTTGAATTAAAGGGGAAAACACTAACAATTTGATATTACAAGCAAAGTCAAATCTGTTACCTCCCACTTGAGGTTTTCATACCACTGAGTTGTAAGATTCTTTGTATCTGCATAATCTTTTTTTGTTATTTACTTAAAGGGTTGGACACTAACGGTTTGAGTTTACAAACACGATTGAACACTCGATCTCCCACTCGAGAGTTTCCATATCACTAGACTGAAGGTCTTTCATATATGTACAATCTATTAGGTACCTGGGAATGAAATACATAGTTGAAATGAGTCAAGAAATGGTGAGAGGGTTTTCTTCTTCCTCTGGAGAAACACAGAACAGAAAAGTCAAGAACTTCATTTATTGGAGTGAATGAGCAGTGTCACTCAGCTTATCTTTCATGAAGGAGGGAGGCTGATGGATGGGAGGATGGGTGCATGAATCGCTGGTGGATGGTGGATTCATTGTCATGAGTACAATACAAGAATCAGAGGCGGTCCCATCCTTCAGCATTTGCCCCAATTCAATTGTGTTTCTATGATAATATCTGCATTATTTAGCTTCTGAATTGTACTTTAAACTTGTTTAGTGCCACTCTTTGATGATTATACAGAACCAAGTTGTGATGGAAGTAGTAGGATAGAGACTAGACTTTTGAGTGCAATTATAATAGGAAAGCGAAGCATAAACAGATAATGATATTTGAAAATGGAGAAAAATGTTATGCATGTGGATCCCATGACACTCTGTTGGAATGTCAAAATTGCTGAAAAATTGGTCATATTGTGTGATGCAAGATGAGAGGGAAAAGAGAGAGAAGAAATTTCTCCACTCTGTTGATTATCCTGCTTTTTATCATGTCTCGTCGGAGCATGGAAAATTTGACCAATTTTTCACTTTCCTATCTAAAGAAAAAGTGAACAACTACAGTGTCAAGGGAGAACTACACTCAAGGCTCATGGGTAAAGAAAATAATATTTGACAAGTCCTAATGAAGTGAAGGTTGTTTATTAACTTATCAAATATTATTTCATTTACTTAAAATTTAAGTGCAATTCTCCCTTGTTCATCCTTAAAATTATGTAGATCAAAGGTCTTGGATTTTGTCAGTGCTTAAATATTTTTATGTTATTTTAAATATATCCCTTGTTAAGGTATTTTTTTTAAAGATTACTTGTTAAGACAGACAGAGAAAATTAATTAATAGACGTTATTCTCAATGAAAGGGACCTTACCTCTTAAATATAAGGTCTTGGATTTAATTCCATTTAAATGCGAATAATATCTTTAAATAAGTTACCTCTTATTAGGCCTAACAACACCGTCAAATCTGATACAGTTAGATAATTATATTAAAATAAGAGATTGAAAAATGGTTAAGTAGATGTATTTTTTAAAGACTTTTAAAACATAATATAATTCTAAAATAGGTATTATAAAAAGTGATAGAGAACACAAAATTCTGTATCCTATTTATGGATTTAGGGATATAAACTATATATTTAAATTCATTTTGCTATTATCTGTGAAGCCTAATCCTTTTGCTGATGGGCTTAAGGGCCCACGAAAAATATTTAAATTTATTCTCACCATATTATAAAAGGCTAAAGAGCCTAGCAGGAACCAACAAATGTTGATCATGTCAGTAATAAAGGCTCCGTTTGAATAGCCCGTTAGAAAAATGGACACAGATTTCGAAGCAGTTTATGTGAGAGGGAAAGTGTTTCGGTAAGCGTACCCGTTGTGCAAACGGGTAAAACAAACAGAGCCAAACTAGTTTATGATCTATATAAATTAGTGAGATCAAATCTTGTCACCAATGTGAAGACGTGGGTGAACAGTTTATAAATATCTCTGTAAAAATTCTTTAAATATGAAGACATACCTTAACATATGTGTGCCTTCAGGACCCAACTTTAGTTTTTATAAAAATCAGAATATATTTTACCAACCAAAAAAATCAGAATACATAGGAACAATGTATAATATAATGAAGCAATATATATTAAAACATGTAGTTGGATGATAATACCCTAATAAAAATATATTAAAATATTCAATATTCAGCCTGAAGTATTTTAATTGTGGACTCCACCGGTATACAAATATCATCAATAATAAATGGTCTCAACGGTAATGCAGTGTTTGGCTATTCGTTGTTTGATGCAAATGGGTTTGAAAATATGTCCCCAAGCAATAGTTCTTGGTAAGCTCAATCAAGTGATACTCGTAAGTCATTGTTTGGTTCAGGTTGTCAGGAGAGGAGGTTAAGGGAGGGCGTGTAGGGTGGAAAAGATAAAGGGAGATTTACCATGAAGTTCCAAATAGAAGAATTAATGAATAAAATGTCTCAAAAATTGGTAAAATTACCATTATGTTCAGTAGTAGTTGATCCGGTTGTCATTAGCAATCTACCCAATCGTCAATAACAGTTGGACCAACTACTGATTGAACATAAAGGTAATTTTACCAATTTTTGACACCTTTTATTTATTAGTTCTTTTTATTGAGTTCTAATTATAACTTTCCCAAAGATAAATGTGTGTTTGATTCAAAAATTTGAGGGAGGGGAGGGAGGATTTTTGTCTTTTTATTTTTAAATATTTTAAAAATTCATAAATTCATTTTTTTCCGTAGATTTCCAAACACACGATCTAATCGTACTGAACTTTTATTTTTATTTTTAAATATTTTAGAGATATTATTGTCTCATGATAAGATTTGATACCTTCTTGTCAAGTCATTAACTTTAAAAATTATCGGACGTGCTAAATTACTCCGAAATTTGTGGAATATAATATTCTTACTATTCATGAATTGATGCTATTTGTTTGTATGACACATACATATGGCTGGTAAAAAAAAAACATACATATGGATATATTGATTTTTTGTTTTCTTTAATGTTTCATACTTCACAAGTCACAGCATTTTTTTTTACCATTTTGAGTATATTGTTTGAGCCTTTAACTTTATTACATTGGATTTATGGGTAACACTTTTTCTAAGGGGAACGTTTCAACACCAAATGAATGTGCCAAATAAAAAAAGAGAAGCAAACATAATTTTTTATTTTTGGCCAGAGAAGCAAACATAACTGAAAACTCTGAATTTATTGCATTATTAATAAGTTAAGCCTATCATTTATTTCATTATTACTGAGTTAGGCCTATTAATTATTTTATCGCTGCCATGTCATGTATCCAAGCCTCTCTCTCTCTCTCTCTCTCTAGTATGTTTTTATGAAAGTTAAGGGTGCCACATGCATGGTGGTTGACCTTTCCACATGTTTTGCTCCACACACACACACACATTCATTTTAGCTTGTTGGAATCGAGGAAGATAGATTAATTTATTGAATATGTTTTTAATTGAAAAAAAGATTCAACTTCATCCATATTAAATTTGTCTCATTTTTATCATCCTCTTAATATCCAATGTATAAATAAATAGAGTTAAAATTGAAAAGTGGTCATTATTGACAATATTCTCTAGATGACTTATATTATATTTAAGGATTTCTTATAAAAGATGCTTTGTATTTTGAATCAAATGGAGAGCGAGATTGTGCTCACACTCATCTGATTTTTATTATGATATACTTTTGACTATTCCATTAAAAAAATAAGTGGTCAAGTTATTAACTTTCATTTAAAAAGAAGAAAATCAAACTTACCCGTATTAATTAATACCCTAAATTATATTCAAGAAACTAGCTAGAAAAATAAAATTACATGTGTTGAATGTTTCAACTCACTGTGCCTTAGTCACATGACAATTCAAACCCTGTCTCTCCCTATCTATTCATTCATTAACTCATTTTCTGATCTTCCATCTTCTCCATCCTGGTTTTTTAATTCCTCAGAAAAATATTGCTTTTCAAATTTTATATCTCAAATTTTGCTTCTCAACGAAAGTGTTCTCTTTAAACAATGACTCTGTTTGGTCATCCAAAAGTCATTCTTGCGCTTACCGAGACAAAACTCCTCTCACATATTTACCTCGGAATCTGTGTCCGTTCTCCCAACGGGTTATCCAAACACACTAAAAGTTTGTTGTATGATTTTATTTAATTTATATCAATTATCCATAGCTGGTGTCATAATATCTATAAATTTCTCTTAACAAATCACAAGAGACCTAAAATTAATTTACTACATCTCACGTTAAAATGTGTTGAATGTAGTGGAAGATGTTAGTTTCTCCCAAAACACAGTGTGATAAACTACAATTCAAATCCCTGCATGATGATATGCTTATATTTAACGTTTGACAGTATCTTAAATAAAATGACTTGTTTATCATTATGTTATAAAAGTATGTTCACGTAATTCGGGATAAAATTTCTCTATCATATTTACTTTGTAGATAGTAAGTGCTTATCCAAACGATTACAGAATCACCTCCAGCTTATAAAAAAAGTTTTGCTGCCCCTCACCGTTTATTGATTGCAAAACCTTCTCCATCCCACCTGTAAACCAAAGTTGACAAAATGTTGATATGCTTGTACGTACAGTGTACAGATACAGGAGAACATTTATGGATGCATAAAATTTAGTCGTTGTTAATTAATGCAGATTTGACACAGACGCAAGTTGAAGAGTAAGCTTCACGAGTATCTTCCTCAAAAAGATAATATCAGCAAAAACTTACAAACATACAAAATCAATTAGTACGATTCAGAAGATTAATGTATAAATTTTTCCTAAAATTTTCATGTTGTTTCAAAAGTTCTTTTAGATTTAATGTTAATTTAAAAGTGTTAAAATAGAGTAATGATGTCATTTAACATAAAATATATTAACGACCAACATCAATTTTCTATTTACGGATGGCATAAAAGGTTGCAAAGCAGCACTAATGTTAGTGGTAACTCAAGGCAGAGATACATAAAGTTTGTTTAGAAATTCCTTTGGGAGAACGATTACAGATTTTAAGATAAATATGTGAGAGGAGTTTTGTCTCGATTTATGTAAAAATGACTTTTGAAGAGGTAAACGGCCACCCCAAACAAACTTATACAGGTTGAAAAGCAGCACTAATGTAGTGGTTGTCAATATCTGATAGGTACACCATAACACGAAAGAGACACAAGACAAGATCAGGAGAAGATCACGGGCATGAATTAATTTAACTGCTAATTACCAGATCCCGTTTGATTCTGGCTCGTAATGTCACACATCATCCCAACCTATATAGCTGACTTAATTACAACTTCCAGGTGTCCTCCATTCCTTCCACAGACATAATAGAACCATTTATCGTTAACCCCGATTCTTATGCCGCTTCATCTATCTATCTGTATTCCCTTGAACACTCAGTTTCTCTCTTTCTTTTATCTTTGTTTAAACTTTAAAAGATGGTGTCACCAATATCCTCCATCCATACGATCTTTTAAGTTTTATTGTTTTAATACTGTGTCTCTTGTTCTTAATATAGTAAGCGTCATTTAATTTTTTACGTGGGGAGATTATTAAAACTAAATAAACTACTTTAGATTATATATGTATTATGAAATACTTATATGTATAATTTTTGGATTATATATTAATTCATACATAGACAAGTTAATTTAAAAAAAATGATAAATATATTAGTTTATTTAATTTCTGTAATCCTTGAATAAAATCAACCTATGCTTATATAGAAGACATAGGGCGATATAATATTTACTTTACCATTTATTTTATGGTTTGATTATATACATGTCTCAAGGAATATAAGTCACCATCTGATCTTTGAAAATCATGAAATTAAGTTGGAGTCTCATGCAATTTGGTGTTAGATTCATTGTCAATGTTAGGGCTGGTAAAAAGGGTGGTGCTGACATTTAAGGGGCGGTTTCTCACAACCCGTGAGTTAGCCGAATATGCACAGCACATCAGCATTTAGCTTTCAACTTTCAACCTCATTGCATCAACTTCCCTAACCTTAAGTCCACCATCAACGTCGGCCTCTCTCAGTCCTCACACTTAGGTAATGTCACTTCTTTGCCGCAGTATGCTGATTTGCAAGCGCTTCTCTCAGTCTCTCAATCCTGATTTACGTTGATTTATGCACTACCGCTGTTCACTATTCGCAAATGAGTTCTCTGTCTTCTTTGAGTTCTCTCCATCATCGACGGCGACAATCTCACTTTCCCCATTTCGCTTGCCGGTAGTCTCACTTCTTTCCATCGTCAATGAACCGTTGGTGTTTTACAACTGTTGCTCTTTTTTCCATTTAATAATACTGCAAATTTTTTTATTGTTGGGCAGGTTGGGGGCTTGAGCCGCAAAAATGCAATTTGTTTGGAACTGTTTTAGCTTACCCCGCCCAACCATGGGTTAATTCAGGTTGACCCGTATTCCCACCCCTAACCAATGTAAAAACAACTCCTTACCCTAATTATTTTAATTGAAATATGAGGGAAATAACTTTTCATATTTGTAATTAATTTAACTCAGCTCCCTTAAGACACTAAATCAATTTCATAATTTATAGGGAGAGATTATTTTTTTTCTGTTCATTGAACTTGTTCCTAGTTACCCTTTATTTATATACCACAATCTTAATCATGAGTTGTTTTATGGTAATTATTCATTCTAGTTTTCTTTCAAACTTGAAGGATATATTCAAGGTAACTGCAGAAATCTGCCATGTGTTATACAAAAAACTCTTTGAACGAAGAAATCTAAAGCTTTACGCAACTATTATAATATCAGAAACGATGAACCATATATATCCACGTTACCACGTAACCGAGAATGAAAAAAATAATTACATTCTTTATATCGCATGTGATCCAGTTTGACATGTTTATCAGTTTATGGTAATGGTCCATCCCATTGCCATGTAATATAATTCTCCATATACAAGGGGAAGGGGAGGGGAGGGGAGGGGAGGGAGAGATGGACAAAAGCCAGTATCATAATTGCACCCCACCAACTCCTCATACCATAAATCACTAGCAACTGTCCTCCACACCCTCCCAATAAATGCCCTTTAGCCTCTTTTCTTAATCACCCCACTGACCAGCCATCGCATTCATCTATATAATATATATACACACAACATCACACCATTTATCACTTCCTCTCTCTCTCTCTCTTATTATCGTATATCCTCACAAACTAAGCTGCTCCATTTTCCCATATAACAAACTTCAACTTTGTCACTGCAAAAAAAAATGAAAACCATCACCGCCACCACCTGTGTCTTCCTGATTCTCTTGTTCATATCTTCCCTCTGTCTGGCGACCCGACCCGCTTCTGATCTCTTCCAGGGGAAGAGTGACAAAGGAGGAGGAGGGGGTAACTATGGAGTTGGGGGCGGGTATTTTGGGTCTGGGGCTGGGTTTATACCCGGATTCGGAAAGGGATTTGGTGATGGGATTGTGGGGGGAGGATACGGGGCGGGTTATGGAGGTCCAAATGGAGGCTCCTCCAGAGGTGGTGTCATAAGACCAACGGTTGTGTGTAAAGAGAAAGGCCCTTGTTACCAGAAGAAGGCCACGTGCCCGGCCAAGTGCTTCTCCTCCTTCAGTCACTCCGGCAAGGGATACGGCTCCGGCGGCGGAGGCGGCGGCTGCACCATCGATTGCAAGAAGAAATGCACCGCCTATTGTTAAGGAGGGCCTTGGCATGGCTCATGCATATATATATATATATGGTATTATCGCGGTTATATATATACCGTGATCAGTGCTCTCTTACGCTACTTTATCTGTGTGCTCTCTCTCTCTCTCTCTATATATATATATATATTTATAGGCTGGCTTGTTTTGGGATTTGCTTATGATTATCTTTATTGGAAGATCATGTATGGGAGCTTATTATATGTGTATGTGATGACAGCGGTCATGAGCCTATAATGAATTATATTAAAGATGGTATTTGTGTGTTTCTATTAATTGTATCTCTCTCGACCAAATCTTGTCTTAGCATCATTCTTCATACATACTTATATGTATGTGCGCGCGCGCTCTTAAGTATATTCATTTAACAAAAGAAGTAAATTAATTATACATAAAAATACAAAAAAGAAACGTATAGGTTCGGTCGTGTTTGGTAGATGAGATGAGATGATGAAGAGCCCATGGCTTAAACGTAGGATATGCTTCTTTGTTAAACGATAGATCATACTTCTCTCTCCACTTGAAACGTATAAGTCACTGAGATGCCTAAATCTAAATCCTTTCGTGTGCTTTATATATATATATATATATAGATACACACACACACACACATATCCACTATCCACGTTAGTTCAAATCTTAAGACTATTTCCCTGTTCATGTCACTAAATTAGAATATATGTATACGAAGTTTGGAAGATCATGCTGTTTATGTTTAATGGTATTAATATGTTAATTTTGTGCTTTCATATAGATGCGTCTCGAAAGCGAATCCACAGAATGATAGATGCCCAAAAAAGAACAATTAAATTATGGTCAAATTAGCCAAAAATACCCCCTTTTCCCCTTTAATTAATCTGTGTTTCCAAAAATTTTATTGAGCAGGTCCCACTACTAACTGGCCTGCGGGTGAAGTCTTTGAACGTAGTGTTGGCTTCAATGAAAGGTCGAGAAGGGGAGTGACCTTAACAGACGAAAGGGGAGCAATAATTTTATGGAAAAGAGGGAGGGGAAGTAAAAAGATTGGACAAATCAATTAAAATTTCCATCTAAAAATTTTATTGATAAAGAATTGAAATACTAATGCTTTATATGCATAAAAACATTTCAAATTCTTCTAACTAAAAATTTTCAAAAACTTTCCACTTTTTCCCCAGAGTTTATACTTTTTCATTTGGTTTGGTTGGGAGGAAAAGATAAAATTTCAATAATCCCTACATATTTTCATTTTATTTGAAGCCAAACAAGAAAAAGGGAATAATCCTCTCATATTTCATTCAACCAAACAACGAAGGAGAGCAAAATTCCTCCCCTCCTTTTGAATTCCTCCAGCCAAACATGCCAACCATAATTTACAAAAGAGAATGTCTAGACCTCTGTTTGGAAATGTCCTATAATAGAGGTGACAGCAAACAAATAATTTACAAAAGAAAAGTAAACATTAAAGCAGATGCAAGTCAACAAGAAACGAATTCATAGCGTGTTTCTATTAGATGTTTAGGTATATATGGATCTGCACAATAACAATAATTAAAAGCTAACCACAAGTTGAAGGATAAAAGAGGCTAAAAACCAAAAAACTTGTTACAAACAAAATCACGCTCAATACAGGGCTCGTACCCGCAATTTACTAAGACTAACAATTTACAACATGGATAGATGGATCGGTAAAATGCACATATATATATGTGCCAAAAGCAGTCATTCCCAATATTGAGTGAACCATCACATTGCAGCCCTCATTGCTCCTCTTGCAGCCTCCCGTTTCATCTCAGCAGCCTTTCCACTCCCACGGAAGTACATATACACTTGCTGAGTTACACAACAAACAAGTTGTTAGTGTCAACATTCTATCAATATGAAAACAGTAGAAACTATTGGGGGCACCACCAGTCTGTAAAAGACCGGTTGATTACAAGCTCAAATGAATCGTGCCATGAACAGACAATAACATCAGGTAGGTCTTGATTATAAATTTTGTTTTGTCCACCTATCTTTGGCTATTTGAGTTTTCCTGAGAATCATTATCATAGCATTACATAAAAAATGAAATCAGAAAACAGTGCATAATTGCTGTTGACTCATGATTTATGTGTTTATGATTTTTTATTATTTCACCCCTATAACAACAGGGGGTTGCTCTAGTTTTGAAGTGTAAGATGTAACCTGAATGACCCAGATGCTGATCAAGGATTCAACGCAGAATAATCCAAATCCGACAAAGTAGAAAATCTGTAAACAAAATGGACAAAAGAAAAGAAAAATGATCAATCACACAAAGTGGAAGGGCATGTCCCTTGGTTCATGTATTATCTGCAAGAGACCATGTTTCATAATCATAGCTCTTTTGCTACCAATCTTGAATTCATTGAGCTACTCTAAAAGTATAAAACTTGCTATGAATAATGCGTAAGCACAGAGGACTAAGAAATAAGAAATGCTTCTGCACAAGTATACTTACTCCAATCAAAACATGGTCGCCCAGCACATCTATTGCAGGCAGAATGCCCCTGTACCAATGAGTTCACAGGACAACATCAGATAAAAATAGAAAGGGGAAAAAACAAGATCAGTTTACCTGATTATTATGGTTATCTTATATCCAAGTTATGTTAAATCAAATTTGTATGCAGTTTTCTCTTGATATAAGCGTGTACGTAGATAATAGATGGTACTTCATGATTGTACTCCTCTTATGCAATGTTAAAGAATTACTTTGAAAATATATTTTAAAGGAGGAACGTACGTCAGGGATTTTCCTTTGAAGACAATAGGAGGAGCAACAGCAGCAAATATGCAAAAGCCAATATGAATCTGTAACCAGAAAAAGGAACGATGACAATTAGCTTTCTTTTTCCCTTCACTATTTTTTAAGTTCCTATGGTTATTTAAGTATAATAACTTTACCCGGTAGAACAGAAAAAACCATGCAAACTTCATAGCACCTTCAGACCTGGAAAAATAACAAAGATCAACAGAAAAAGAAAAATTGAGAGAAGCATGAAACACAAGAAAACTAGGTAGCGTCTGGAATATGGTATTTTGAATTCCATGGAATTTCAGATGCGAGAAGTTTGAATACCACAATTCAAGTTCATAACATTTTAACATCCATTTGTGTAATTACACACACAGATAGGCTATATATCTATACATGTTTATATGTCCACACGTGCATGTAGAGACGCACAAAGTTAGTTTACATGAAAAGTTCAAAAACAGCTGAATGCATGTAACACAGGAAACCAGTACCTGAAAGCACGATATAAAGGGCGATACCACAGGACATAGGCTCCGGGAACCCCTGCTAAGAAGTAGATGAGAGAAAGAAACCAGATTTTTACACCTACAACAAGCAAGGACAGGTTCAACATCACAAAATTTGTTGTTCCAGCTGCCGAATAACCTGAAACTAGCTGCTTGTTCAACATATAAAATAAACTAACCTTCACCCTTAATCCAAGCTGCAGTGACGGCTATTATATTCCATAAAAGGCACAGCACCAACCCTGTATTATATCATTATGTGTCATTAAATATGGGCTATTTTCATGCCAGATTAGAATTTCAAATCAAACCAAAAAAAAATTTATTTCAATGCATTTTAGTTCCTTTTGAGCTTTTATTCCCTAATATATTTTTAGAAGAAAAATAAAAATTTAATCAATAAGCATAAAGAACCCTATCCTCCTCTTGACTTCTCGCATAAAAAGTTTAAGATTTACAGAATAGAAGTTGGTGAGGTGTGTGGGTTTCACAACCCTTTATCTGGGGAAAAATAGCTTCAGACTTTTGGAGGCATGCGTGAATGCAATATTGAACAAAAATAGTTCCAGGAAAAGCTTTTAAAAACACGAGGTTTTCAAAAATGTATTGTTCCTTGAAGTTCCTATAGTAGCAGTTTTGTACATTTACACCATCATTATATCCATAATCCGAGTGATAAAGGATTGTTGGACAAGTAAACAATGTAATATTTGTGAAAAAGGAATAAAAATAATAGTTGAAAATACTGTACCTAACAATGTAGTAAATGCAACATACTGCAGTCTTTGGAGATGAATTGGTATTTCATTAGCAATATCATGATGGATAATTGGGAAAAATGGTGGCCAGTTCTTCTCCTCGAGAACAATGCCAGCTGCAAAACAAAAATTGACTCATTACTGACTTCAAAAATTGACCCCACAGACAGAATTTTTGTCCAAGCATAAACACTAAAATCAAGAAAGAGATATATTTCTGCTTGTATAATCAACAAAAAAGAAAAAATAATTCCTATAGAAAGATAACGCAAAGTAAAGATTTAAAAGACATGATAAATAAAAGAGTACTACCGATCCAACAAGCCCAGAATGAAGCAACTTAAATTGAAGCTCAGTCGTCAGATATATTTAAACAAGGAAAAAAATTACCTCGAGCAGCAGCTTCCTCTTTACGCCTTACTTCCTACATTTTAATAGACCGATAAAAGTTATGAATAAAAGAGAACGAGAGAAATACAATTTAAATTCCCAGTCTCACTAATTAACAAGAAAGTCAGCATACAAGACATTCACTAATTAGAACACCAATTAAATGCATATACAGTTTCAAAGAATAGATTGAAGTGTTATCATGAAGCAGAGCGAGGCTTATATCATGGATTAGCCTGCTTCCGAATCATGAAAATTGCATACTTCCTTATCCAATCCATACTTGGGGGAAAATAGTAGCAGTGGTAGTAGCATCCACTAGGACCAGTACAGGCCATGAAGAAGAATGTTTTCCTCTCTCTCCCCCCCTCCCTCTCTCTCTCTCTCTGATAAAAGAAATTTTCACAGGTAAAAGAAAAAAGAAAGATCATATTTTGGAGGAAAACATTCCCTCTCTCAAGAAAAGATTGTTAGAGAGGGAGGGAAGAAAAAAAGAAATAAGTAGATAAAAGACAACAAACAACAAAATAGTGCCCCAGCCTCATTGAATATCAATTAAGGGAACTCCCACAAAAACACCGAAAGCTTCCACAAAAGAAAGCAAAGCATAATGACAAACCTGCTCCCTCCTTTTCAATTCAGCTTCCTTGGCTTGGAGTTCCTTCTCCTTCTTTTTTAAATCCTAGTGAGGAAAGCACAGCCGATATTAGAGAGTAAGAGATGGTAAGAGGGGGATAAGGTTCTCAAAAAACTTCAATTTCATTCATACGGTTGATGAATTATCAAGAGGTATATCAATTGTTGTGCCAAAGCCATAATCAGCAGGTTCTGGATTCAGAGGTGCAAGCCTTGAATTTGTGCCAGGGGCAACACTTCCAGGATTCTAACAATGTAACAAGAATAAGGTGCATGAAATATAGGCAAAGCAGCTGGAAAACTTTCACAGGGTTTTTATCCATTATGAAGAATTAGTTGAGGGATAGAACATTACAAAACAGCTTGGGTAAATATAGAGGCAGAAACATTCAGTGACTGTCCCAATACTTTGCAAAGGATGAGAACAAGATAAGTGAATAAACAGGAAAAATTGAAAGGGAGGAAAAAAGGTTCAGGAAGGCCTCAAAATATTTGAAATTTTGAATAGCTAAGATTGTTCATCTGTTCCTCTCATGTACCATCACCAGTGGTTATGATATTTACAGCTCAAATGAACAACACTGCACATGATAAAAGCATGAGTAAAATCATGTATTGGCAGCCTTCAATTTATAAACTCACAGTCGTGTAGAATGCACCCCCACCATAGTTCGATTGATTTGATCCTTTCCCCCTTACTGCTGGGTCCTGCAACTTTATATCACACAGGAATTTGCATGACCATCAATTCATTCTAGATAACAATATCACTTGCAAATGGAAAATTACACTACATATTATTGTCTGTGGAAAAAAAAATATCTAGCATTGTATTTGAAGTAGTAAAACCTCCACTCTCAATGAGCTATACTTAACGAACTGTGGTGCTGTGCAATAATTGAACCTTATGAAATATATGAGCAATCAAACACTGAACAACAATAGCGCAACAGTGAATGTGAAAATTGAAAATTTATCATATAGGAACTGGATATGCCGACTGCCCAGAAGTGCTGAATAAGTCGTAAACCATCAGACCAAACAACTCAAAGCAATGTTAGCTGTTCAAATTATAGATCATTTGTCCATCAGCTATCCCAAATCAAAGTTAGACTAGGGCTCCAACTGAGTGAAAATATATGCTTTCATGAATTTTACAACCCCTCAAAAGGTACAATCCATCAGTGGGGAATGCCTCCACTCTCTTTTCATATCATTATCAGAAAAGTATGATAATGAATCAGCAATCATCAATAATTGACACTAAATCTTAATTATAGCTAGCTTTTATCATGAGAATGAAATTTGAAAATTGGCGTGATTGATTATCATCATGATGCATGACCAAAATATGCTAAACTTTGACTACAACAGCAACTAAAACCCCAGTCGGATAAAAGCTGCGGCCGGAAGTCATGAACTTAATCCCAAAGGCACCATCTCGGGAGCATATAACTTTAGCTGAAAACATGAAATCCTAAATCGAATATCAGATAAAACAAAACGAGACATAACTTGATTGATATCAACATGAAAAGCCCAAAAATAAGTCGTCAAACAAGTCAAACATTACTCAATTAGAGTAATACCAAAAGCCTAAATCCCTAAAATTATCTATCCACTGTTCCAAACTCAAAAACACC
>JANTPZ010090524.1:0-48506 GCA_025593235.1 Vachellia pachyceras | reverse complement strand
TATCTTTCCTACTTTTTCTTTCTTTCTTTCTCTTTTCTCTTTCCCACTTTTTCTTCTTTTTTCCTCTTTCCTACTTTTTCTTTTCTCTTTCTTCTTTCCTACTTACTTTTTGCTTCGAAATCTGTAAAATCTAATAACTTCATTAACATAAATCACTTTTCAAAACCTATGTTTTGCCTCGAAATCTGTAAAAACTATTATCTAAAATCTATTATTCAAAATATAAGTTTTATCTCGCAATCCGTAAAAGCTATCCTGAAATTGACTTCCACACAAGCCCAGTTGGATATGGCCGTGGGAAAGATGATGAAGATGAATAGTGTAGGAGATATGAGAAAGAGCTGATGTGCCAAATGGGAGAGAGGTAGCACTTTTTTTTTTTTTTAAACTTTTTTCAGGTGCAATATAAAGTGCCATGTGGAGATGAGGTGGCTCATTAAATTGCATGTGGAGTGCCAAGTGTGAGTTAACTGTCAATGTTAATGTTGAATAACCGTCAGCTCAAAACTGTTACATTTTTTAAACTTTCAGGGTGAATAAAAACAACTTGGTGATAACAACGCTTATGAGTGAAAATTTTTAGAGTAAATTTGAACCTTTACCCATTATGATAAAGCAGATTATATTTGTATGAACACGGGTCGATAATTGAATAATTTAATATATTCCATATCAATGATGAAAAGGTCATATACAGTATACATACAATATATATTCACGGGTCTACAATTGAATGATTCAGTATATTTTTTAATATCTCCCCAACTCTCATGGCACACATCAGACATATTCTGGGTGTTCTGTCTGAAATTTTTAAAAAATTTTCACATCATCCTCAGCCCATTTGAATGCGCTGAGGACATGTAAATATATATATAATTAATAAATATATATTAAATACATATATAAATATATAATTAATAATAAACTAGATGTTTCATTCCTAAACAAATTGGTAATGGATAAAGTCCAATCAACCAGATGTGCCATTCCTAAACCTTTTTTTGTGTTAAGAGTTAGGCGCTTAATAAATTGGTAGTAATTTTTTTTTATTACACACTCAGTGCTTATATTGATCATTTAATAGCATATATGAAACGTCATAAACCGATGCACCTTTGTCCTCTGGCCTCAGAAATAACTGACAGATATCAATAACTAACATAAGATATTTATGGGTGAAAATTACTTTTTAAACCTTATTTATGATTTTTAAGACAAGTATATGAGATTAATTTTATTTCGATCTATACAAACATGCTTATTCAACGCTCATAAAAGCAGGCCCTATAATTTATGATCCCCTCTTCTTTTTACTTAATTTTGATTGAATAATCTAAATATGTTTACGAATGCCAATGCACCCCTTTTTAGTTAAAATATCCAGATATTCTGAAATGAAAATAGCCTAGTGAAATAATTAAAAAACAAGAAGATAAATGAATTAATAGAGGTGTTCATCAAATGCGATGTGATTGGGTCACATGGCACAATATTGGATCCCATATCTATGGGAGTGGGACCACGACAAGATTGGGAAATTTAAATAGTTCTGATCTGATTTTATATGAAAAACGTATTTCATTGAGTATAAAATTAAACATAAAATCAATTTTTTAACTATCATATTTTAAATAATGATTTTTTTAATAAAAGAATTGTTAGTTTAAGAAATCAAATCTGATTTACGAGTACCCTAACCAAATTTGATGAGTAAGGAGATTGAGTTTAGTAAAAATAATTAATCCTTTATAATCCAATACTCAAATAATTAAGATCTTTTTGAATATAAAATGTGACCATTTGAAAACGCAGTGAAAAAGTGTTTTTACGTAAGTTGAAGTAAATATATGAAAGAGATTACCTAATTTTGTGAAAAAACATTGTTGAACGAGTTTTTTGAGAGTCTAGAAGAGTTACCAAATAGAGCCAATATAACATATGGTTTGACAATACATTTTTGACCAAAAATTAAACCTCTCAAAATCCCACTTATAAAATATAACGTATGGATGGATTAAAAAATATCAAGATCTTTATGAACCAGGACAGCCCTTGCCATGAAAAATAATTACACATTCTCAATTTTTTATTTGACAAAAAAGTCACATATTTCTCAATGTCCCACATCATTTGGACACTCTCTCATAAAAGCATATCACGTTGCATTTGTCATATGCTATCTCTATGACTGATCTCTATCCTTCGCCCACCAATTTGGTTCGTAAAATGACCTTTAATCTCTTGAATGGTATCCATCTCCATCACTGCTTCCACCATTGCCTTCTTCCCCTCACTGCTCATTAAATTTATGTTTTTGAAAATCCCACACTGCTCTATCAATAGAGATATACGAAGCGGCCTGTTCACATTAATCAAATTGGAAGGGACAAAACAACATGCATTATTATTGATATGCTCTACAAGCAAACACATATCATCATCCGAAACTAATGAAGCTTGTTTGTATAAAAATGGAAAACGATATTACTTTTTTTTTAATCATAAACGTAAGAGTTAGTTGATAAATAACTAATTTAACTATTATATATATTAGTTACCTAATATCTATATTTAGAATAAGAGGTAATTAGCTAGATAGTTAGAAGAGAGAATGATTTTTTTTTATATAATTGTAAGCTGCTGTAGTCTGTAAATGTAGGCCTCTTATACACATGATAAAAGGAGCAAGGAATTTGAAAAATTATAACATTAATATAATGATATTGAATAGATAATAAATAAATTTGAATTGTTAAAATTTAATTTCAATAATTCAGAAGTGAAGTACAAAAGATATTTATAAAATATATTTTATTAGAGTTCTGAACTTTTTGATCAAATTTTTTAAAAAAATTAATTTAATTTTTTATTTATTTATCAGTTGATATATACTAATTGCATACTTTATTAAATTTCAATAATTAGAATTGATGTCCAAAGATGTTCATATATAGAATTACTGATTATTGTGGATGTAAACCTCACGGTGAAGTTGTTGGACTGGAAGTGGGATAGCAATCAGTAAATGAGGCATGTGCTTTTTTCTTGCCTTTTTTATTCCAGATTCATCTGAGTAAGAGAGATTAAAAAGAGGTAGTTACAGAATATTTATCAGTTAATATCTGTATTAGAATTTAAACTCAAAATGTTATAAATTATGAGTTAACTATTTACTAAAAGAATCTTTACATGGAATGATTATTTGTACGTAACAAAAAGAAAAGCACTCATGGTTTAATTTAAATTTTTAGTTTTTCAAAATAGATCGATGAGGTCAAAAGCATCCATATGCCTTTGAACGAGGAAAGATGTTATCAACGGAGAAAGGACACGTCAATCTCTATGATTCATAGAACTGAAAGATGCTGGTTGGTGACTACTCACACACTAACGTGTAATATCAAGGCTCTTGTGAATTATTATGGGAAATGTAGTCAGTTCCAAAAAACTCAATTAATAAATGAAATATTTTAAAGATTGACAAAATTATCATCAATCCTAACAGTAGCTGGTCAGATTGTTATTGATAGTCGGTAATGTTATTAATGACAATCGGACCAACCACTACTAAGACCCAATGGTAATTTTACCAATCTTTGAAACCTTTTGTTCAATAATTATTCTTCTATTTGAGAGCTGATAATAAATTTTCCAATTATTTTTGTCTCGTGCAATTTGGAATGTAGTCACTTGGAAACCACAATCAGTATGGCGTTAAATCAACTTATTTTTGAGTGTAGAATAAGCAAAGAGAATTTTATCTCAGTTCACTTGAAAGTGTTTTTTAAAGTGATTTTGAGGGTTCCTCAAAGAAGCAGCATTTAGATATAACATGATTAGAAAAGGGGAAACAAAGGTTTAATTGTACTACCTTATCTCTGATAATTAATATGAGAGTAAATTGATTTTTTTTAAAAGATTGATGAAGTTAATACATTACTTTAGATTATTTATTGATATTATTATACTATATATCATTTTACAAGTTAGATAAATTAAATTTATCAAAAAAATATAAATGAAAACTTTTGTTAAATATTTTGAATACAAATTGTTTCTTCATATTTTTGGTCTGTATATAAGATAAAGTTTCCTTATTTATAAGATACAATTAAAGAAAGGATAATTAGGGATAAGTCTCTCATTGATAAACTAATTGTAAAATTGGACCTTTCAAATTATACAATTAACCTTCCATTTTATAATTAATTTCCTAATTATGCAATTGAGCTTTTACATTATGTACAACTGAACTTCCATAAGGGTGTAATGGCACGTCCCATTTTATAATTAATTTCCTAATTGAGAATTTATCTCAATTTTCCCATTAAATAATGTGTGGAATTATAACGAACTTTTTTTGTTTTCCTCATGGGGATACTTTGTGGGAGCTACAAAAAAGTTACTTACAATATTTTTATTGGAGAGAGTATGGATAACATATCACAGTCACTAGGTACGTATTGACTAGGCACGTCAATCATCGACCAATAAACTAGAGGTTCCATTTAGTTGGCATCAAAATTAAATCCTAACATAATTGGAAGGGTGATATTTCACATAATTTTCTTTTGATATTTTTCATAGTTTAATATTTTAAACAGTGTATATCATAGATCCATATTTTGCATGAAGAATATTAACCTTTTAGATGTTATTTGAGCTTTATTGGGTTAATTAAAGGATATTTGTGTTAAAAAGAGATTAAAAGAAATTGTGGCCAATTTTGAGATATTTTACCACTCCTTAAGTCTCTATTCAAGTGCATTTGTGTTAATATACAGGAATCTTAAAGGATCAAGGCCTCAAAATGGTCAAAATGCTCTTTGTGCCATATGCTTCAGCCAACAGACATTTTGGCTGAAGCCAACGAGGATAAATTGCTCTCTGTGCCATATGCTTCAGCCAACAGAAATTTTGGCTGAAGCCAACGAGGATAAATTGCTCTCTGTGCCACATGCTTCAGCCAACAAGTTTGTTGGCTAAAGCCAACAACGTCTGACGTCCGTACAGCTACAGTAAATCACGTGGGCAACCAACTGAAACAGAAAATGCAACAAATTTAGTTAGAATCCAACCAGAAACAATGGAGGGGGAAGCAATCTTTTACCCAAGAGACATTGCTTTATCCAAGAGGCATTGCTTTATCCAGGGAGAATCAATCCTCTGACACATCATCCCACCAATTTTTTGCAGAAAACTTTTCAGCACTTTTCCCTTTATTCCAGCTTCATCACCACGTGAAGACCTGAGCAAACTCCCTCTTTTCTAAATAGCACGCTTGAGGGGATTTAGGAGAAATTGCTCCACTCAGTTCCATCAGCTCACCTCATCGCTATCAAGAGAGGATCTAGCGTTGCACGAAACTTCATCGCCTCCACAGAGCCATTCCGTCAGTCTTGTTTATCTCGAATAGTTGCAGACTTCCAGATATTATCCGTCTTGCCATTCTGATCAACATAATACCATCACAGCTATAGCTCTCTCACCATTCGCAATTTCTCACCTCAAAGAAGACCATTCTAGCAGCTCTGCCGTTCATCTTTTTACGCTGGCAAGTGCGACTTGGGTGTTAGGTGAAGGCTTCGAGTCTGCTATTTCCTGTCACGATTCAGCGCTCCATTTTTCAGATCTTGATTCCAGCTATGGCAATGCTTGGAAATCGACTTGCTGCTGATTCCACCTTCATATCCAGCTGAATCTTGTATCTTCCCTAGGAGTCATGACCAAGCTAAAGCCTAATTGCCAGGGAGTTCATTGTTCTCATTGAGTTGTTATTTTTGGATTTAATTTCTAAAGAATTTATATGTTGAACTAATCCAAATAGCACTCAGATTTGTTATTCCTACACCAACCTATGTAGATTGATTAGATTTACATGTTTAGATGATAAACTTCTCATATTAAAGTAGCTAGTATCTCATTCGTTGGCTTGTTTGAGGCATTGATTGGTTAAATAGTGAGCAATTCATGAGTGATATTGATTGATATTATTCTTGGAAGTGGCTGGACAAAGTTTGTTTGATTTTTCCATGGTACTGGTCTAATAAAATTGCTTTCAAAAGAACCTTATGCTATCAAAAGAATTTATGATTCATATTTTAAAAAGCATAAGTTAACTTTTTCAGTCAAATTATACTTAGTCCTTGCTAATTTAAATGATCTCTTTGCTCAAAAGTTGTATGGATTAATCATATGGGAGCTTTAGAGTCATTGTTGCTAACATAGCGTAGACTAATGAGAAGTTGAATATCAGAGGAAGAAAAGGGTTGATATGATTGAGCAGGATGCGAAAAGACTTCTCAAGGATATAACTACATGAAAATAAACATACATCCTATTGAAGTTGAAGCTTGACCTTTGGTGCTGAATGTGCTAAGGAAGGAAACCAACATTGATCAACCAAAATCAAGCAAGTCACAACAAGGAAGAGCATATATGGTAACACAATTTCTACCCAAGGTTGTATTTGAAATTATCAATTCATTTGGGTAAAGAATAAATGATTCATGTTGCATTCCAATAGCAATCTATTTCTTATGCTTTTAACAATATATTTCAGATTGCTAATTGGTTCAAAGGTGAAAATTGTGCATAATCATTTTACTTGTTTAAATTTTCAAATGCACAATTCAAATTAATGGTTTTACACTGCATACACATGTTTCAAAAGATGTTTATATTTTGATTCAAATTTCAGTTTTTCAAACTTGGAAGTCAGCAGTGTCAGAAATACTTCAATTCGATTAAATTTTCCTATAACTCACAATGTGTTTTCTAAGAAAAGAGTTAAATGCATTTGAGTCTTATGAGATTATGTGAACCCAAGTCATTTGGTTAATGAGTCTGTGCCTTAAATATTATCATATATTTGTACTCTATTTATTGCACAAATACGTTATCGATTGATTATATTTTGTGAGCAATATGAGTATTTTAGTCAAGACCTTGACTTGAATACTTTGCTGAGAGCAATTATCAAAGTTGTCATTATATCAACCGTATGATTTTTGCTCTTGGGAAAATTCTCCAACATATGAATGTCAATGTTGAACATGATATCTTCATGAGTTTTTAAAGTGAAGCATTGCTGGTATAGTTTTTGATTGGTGACTTCCATCATTTTTAGCATAAATTCACATTTTTGGAAAATAAGTTTCGAATTCTTTCAAAACCTCAACTTTGTCTATCCATTATAATTTGAAAGAACATATGAGATTTTGAAAAACATGACATGATCATTCCTGGAAAACATTCATGAATCATCAACTCTTTAAATGTTGATCGTGTCTATTTTCTCATATCAGATTTATGTGCATAAACTCTATGGGTTGAGGAAACTTGCTTTTCAAATGGTTCTTATGCTCCCTAAAATTGATTTAATCACACAGAGCATAAGTTCTTTTTCCTCTGAGCATTGCATTAGAAAAACATCAATGGCACCTTTTCTAGTTAAAACTCCTTTACATCTTGCCATTGAATTTTGCAAAACATCATTTTTGGTATCATCTAATCGTTACCCATTATGAATCAATAATTTGAATTCAACTATTTGGGGTGAATGCCTTATGATCTTTGTTCCTTATTCAAATATCATATCATTTGATTATTTAAGATCAAAAGAGATGTTGTGCTTAACTCTGTTGGGTTCCAAAAACTTGATATTTTGCAGGATGCTATGAATTATCAGACAACAAAAGAGGAATCATTCAAGTGATGTTCTTGAAGTACTTATGTCATTGAACTTTCTTTGCCTTGAATGACGTTCTTTATAACTCTAATGATTTTTGAACAAAAACCATTTGTCTTTACTAATGTTGCATATTTGTTGTCTCTAAAAATGATTTTATGAGTTTTCAAAATCTTCATCATATCGAATCAGTTTTGTTTTCTCAAAACTCCTCTATTTTTATCAACGCTCATTTTGGCTTCTACTCAAAAGTTCCACAAATTATTTTAACTCATAAAAGCTGTTTCAAGTTTGGGAAAAGCCACAATTTTATTTCTCATCAATGGTTTAAACCCATACATTCATTAAGGGAGAGCTTCACATTCATTTGTGCTTTACTTTCAAAAGCTCCTCTCTCATGTTAGTTTTGATGATGTATTTTCCTTTCTTGCTCATTATTTGAACACCTTTTGTTGAAAGGAATATTTCATACTTGTTTGTGCTAACCAGTCTCCTTGCAAGAATGAGTTTGACATTATAATAGGAGATTTGGAAGCTATCTATCGGACTCATATTATTGATGCTTGCTCACAAGTCTTATTGGGGAACTTTATTTAAAGCAACATCATCATGCCAACATGGAAGAAAGATAGAAGAATCTTGGAAATGACATCTATGGTGCAGATAGCACAATCATGGTGAAAACAACAAGAGAGGATGGCAATAGACTTCAAAGATCAAGCATCATTTTTTTTCCAAATCAAATGAGCATTTCTGAACTCCTTCTTTTTATTTCAAGCATGTTTTAACATCTCCAATTTCTAACAAGGGTACATGAGATTTTTGCAAATTTATCCATTTTCAAATGCTCCTGTCAGTTTCAAAATCCTCTTCCTTTCAAATCCATTTTCGAACCTCAACAATATATTTCAAATGTGTTTTCATGAAAACATCCCTTTGAAACTACATTTGCAAATTATTTGGAACTTAATTGGCATTCAAAGGAAGAGAAACATAGTTCATTTTTTAAACAAATATTTCAAACTTTTTGCTAATGACAAATAGGGGGAGAAATAGTCATGAAAATATGTTGTGTCATCGTATTTGCCATTATATTTATACATATTTTCATGAAGGATTTGTCATCATCAAAACGAGGAGAATATTTAACATAATTAGTTTTGATGATGTCAAATATGATAAAGCAAAAAGTTTTCATAATGCATATTGATTCATAGCAAAAGTTTTATAATGCATAATGATTTACAACTATTTTTGTGCATTCTTTTTAATTGAAGCATAATGTGGTTAAATGAGTCAATTTGAGCGTCAAAATGTTTTCATTAAGTTACCATTCATCTAAACTTCATTTGGATGATCAAAACTATTTCTTGAAGATGAAAATAGAGTTTAATAAGTTTCTAGAGCTTCCTGAAGCAAATCTTGAAGTTAAAACTTTGCAGGATTTGGAATATGGTTTGATGTTGGTGAAACTGTGTTGAATTTGTCAAAATATTTTTGAAACTCGAGTCACAGTTTTTGCAAACTCAAGTTCTATAATTGTTTTCAAAACTGGATATTGAAACTGGAAGTTTTGAAAAGAAGTTTTGTGATCAAGTTCAAAAACTCGAGTCCTAAGTTTTCAAAACTTGAAGTTCCATAACGTACAAACAAAACTCGAAGTCAAAACTTGAGGTTCCAACGTCAAGTTTTCTCATCACATTATAGAACTCGAGTTCCAGTTTTTAAGAACTAGAAGTTTCACAAACTTGTAGTGAAAACTTGAAGTTTTGGATTCAAGTTTGTTAAACATGTTATAGAACTTGAGTTCCAGTTTTTCAAAACTGAAAGTTTTACAAACTTGCAGTGAAAACTTGAGGTTTTGAATTCAAGTTTTTCAAACATGTTATAGAACTCGAGTTTCAGTTTTTCAGAACTGGAAGTTTTACAAACTTGCAGTGAAAACTTGAGGTTTTGAATTCAAGTTTTTCAGAACTCGAGTCCTCATTTTTTTAGAACTTGAAGTTTTAAAAACTTGCAGTGAAAACTTGAGGTTTTGGATTTAAGTTTTTCCAACATGTTATAGAACTCGAGTTCCAGTTTTTCAGAACTGGAAATTTCATAACTTGCAGTGAAAACTTGAGGTTTTGAATTCAAGTTTTTCAGAACTCGAGTCCTCATTTTTTTAGAACTTGAAGTTTTAAAAACTTGCAGTGAAAACTTGAGGTTTTGGATTTAAGTTTTTCCAACATGTTATAGAACTCGAGTTCCAGTTTTTCAGAACTGGAAATTTCATAACTTGCAGTGAAAACTTGAGGTTTTGAATTCAAGTTTTTCAGAACTCGAGTCCTCATTTTTTTAGAACTTGAAGTTTTAAAAACTTGCAGTGAAAACTTGAGGTTTTGGATTTAAGTTTTTCCAACATGTTATAGAACTCGAGTTCCAGTTTTTCAGAACTGGAAATTTCATAACTTGCAGTGAAAACTTGAGGTTTTGAATTCAAGTTTTTCAGAACTCGAGTCCTCATTTTTTTAGAACTTGAAGTTTTAAAAACTTGCAGTGAAAACTTGAGGTTTTGGATTTAAGTTTTTCCAACATGTTATAGAACTCGAGTTCCATTTTTTCAGAACTGGAAATTTCATAACTTGCAGTGAAAACTTGAGGTTTTGTATTCAACTTTTTCAAACACATTATAGAACTCGACTTTTCAGTTTTCTAGAACTTGAAGTTTCACAAACTTGTAGTGAAAACTTGAAGTTTTGGATTCAAGTTTTTCAAACATGTTTTAGAACTCGAGTCCCCATTTTTCAAAACTTGAAGTTTTACAACACAGCTATTTATTCCTATGATAGAACTCGAGTCATGAAGTCTTGGAAACTCGAGTTCCTTTTTCCTCTGATACAACTTCTGACACAGCTACGCATAGCATCTACCAGAGCTTTCCGTTTTCGTGGTTGGATATTTTGAATTTCACCTGCTCTCATAAATGCATTTTAGTTTACCTATTAAACAGGTATGGGCTTAACAAAGAATGTCTCTGGCACTTAGCATTAACGGTCACCAGTGCAGTCTTCACCGTCGACAAATGAGATGAGCATTAATGGCATAATGATGAAAGCAAAAGCTGTGAGTAACGGATACATGTCTTCCTCTCCAACAAACATATTTTGATAACATCTATAAAAAAAGAGGAAGCAACCAACTAAAGAGATGAAGAGAGAAGATGAAGAAGATAGAGTCAATGAACACAAAATAGAGCATAGCATCAGGACTCTGATACTTTCTTCTCCGAGAGCTTCAATGTTTATTTATCAACTCTTTGAGAGAGTAGTTTATTGATTCATCCAAAATCAATGTATTTTCATGAGAAACTCAAGATTGGGATCTTGAGATTATTGATCTGGGTTTGAGTTGAGAAAACAGAGCATGTGAGTCTCTGTAATAGTGAAGTTTGTAAGGGAGTGTGATTCTCGGTGTAACCTTACATGTGGTAAGGGGGAGTGATTGTAAAGGTTTCTCAAGTACCTACGGTGCAAACTTGAGTGGGTTTATAATTGCCTGGAAACATTTATGGGGTTTTTCAAGTACCCACCGTGACAAATTTGAATGGAATTCACAAGTGTCTGTGTTGACATTGTGATTGTAATGGTTTTCCAAGTACCTGGTTAAACTTGGATGGTATAGTGGATTGAAAATCTCAGAGGTACTCTGGAGACTGGATGTAGGTTAGAGAGGGCCTAACCAAGATAAATTGCCGTGTTCTTATCTGTCTTTTATCTTCATTAACATATATTGTTTTTCACGAATGCAATTTGTTTTCAATCTCCAGTTTTTGATTAATTCGTGACTTGAATTTTATGATCAATTGAGTTTTGAAAAGAAAAATTTTTAAGATACCCAATTAACCCCCCTTGGGTGACAGCCATTCTAACAATTTAAAGAGGAATATCCAAGTCGTTGCTAATTTTCCTCGCTAATTTGGAAAATTAGAGAGGGATATAAATTCTTCGCTAATTGGGCATTTTAGAGAGGAATATCTAAGTCATAGCTAATTTTACTTGCTAATTTGGACATTAGAGAGGAATTTAATGTTCCTCGCTAATTGGGCTATTTAGAGAGGAATTTCAAAGTCGTCGCTAATTTTTCTTGCTAAAATGTGATTTTCTACTAGTGGACGACAAAGCGTGCTTGAAAGGTGGACCCAGAGTTCATTACGCTCATGCCCAATAACCCAAGCTTCACAACTTTTTCATGTGAGGGTCTCTCTTCTCCAACAATCTCTGAAGAGATTCATGTTTTTGTGAATCGGAAGGTCATAGGCACAGGTAGTTTGGTGTAATATCCCTCTTATACCTCCTAATCTCTGCTTCTTCCACTTTAAGTTTTACTGTTGACTGTATTTCTATGGAGAAGAGGATTTTTGCCACAATTGTAAACTGGTGACTTTTTGTAAGCCACCGGCACCGGGTTTCTGTGTGTTAGTGTTCACAGACACATATAAATGTGAGGCTCTATCACACTTAATCTCCGTACGATGGGTATGCTTCATAGGAAATTAACCCTCACCACAAATATTGACTTTCGCCAGAGATAATGAGGTGTTTTGACTTCCACTAGAGATTCCATGAAGTAGACCATTTCTACGATATTAGGTTTGCTTCCATCCGATTAATTTTTTGTTACCATTACCATTTCTATGATTATCTCCTTGGCCTTCGTTTATTTTTCTGCTTCTCTATCTCTGTACGATGAGTATGCTTCATAGGAAATTCACCTCCCACCACAAATTTTGACTTCCGCCAGAGATAATGTGGTGTTTCGACTTCCGCCAGAGATTCCATGAAGCAGACCATTTCTATGATGTTAGGTTTGCTTCCATCTGATTAATTTTCCGTTACCATTACCATTTCTGCGATGTTAGGTAAGCATAATCAAAGATTGAATTTTTAAGTGATAATGATTCCATCAGGTTCTATATGACTTTATTATTGTTTATTGCCACCATTGAATTACTCAGATTTTATCTATTAGATTTGTAGCATTTTAGAGGATTTTGGTGCTATTATTGAGCTTTTATTTAGGTTAATTGCATTAATTATTATTAATTGCAATTACATGAAGTCAAAATTAATTATGGATAAATGGTCATATTTTTCATCATTTTGTTAATTAATTTGTAGGACCTTTGATGCTGCCCAATACCGATTGTTATTGTAGGCAACTTTAGAAGAAATGGGAATCAAAAGCATTGGTTTGCAAACCCTATAATTATCTTGAGACTAAGGCTTTTAATTGCTATGGGCCTCATCCAATTATTCATTCAATGCACACCACAGGGGACCACCGATTCCATTCATCCATCAATTCTATTCCACACACCAGGAGAGGAGACAAGAGTCGCCACTTCTATCACTCCACTCCTCAACCATTTCCTTCCTGCAAACGCACCATTTTTTTATAATTGAAATTAAAGTTATAATCAGTCAAATATTAATTGCTAAACAATAATTTCAGTCACAATAATTTCCACAATATAATTAGATTTAAGCAATAAAAATCGTTCTAACAATTAGAATAACTATCCTAAGACTTAAGAATTGTTAATCAATTATTGGATAGAAAATTAAAGTAACTAAAACTCCCCTTTGAAGACTCAAGCTCATGCCACTATTGTTGTATTGAAGTATTTTGAAGCTCAGCAAAGAATTTCCATAAACAATTCCAGAGGACCAAATGCTGTTGCTGTCATCTTCTTCGGGCGAAGCTGTGAGTGAGGAACATAACAGCGGGGATTACAAAATTGGACAAGCTAGGCAAGTAACGGATGGAACTAGGTCTTGGAAAGTGAAGTCGAGGATGGGAATGTGGTCGTTCAAGCTTAGCGACGATGTGTGAATGTTTCTAGGAGGCATGTGGTATATTGAAGGAGGTAATATGGAATGAGATGTGGAGTTGATGAATTACTGGTTGAAGCTTCTAGTGGGGTATGGCGTAATGAATGGAAGGATGAAAATGAGAGGTATTGGGTGGCGGCTGGTTATGTGTTTGAATGGATGGAGATGGGAGAGTAAAGCCGAGTTCCCTGGAGGTGGAGTAGTCTGATGCGAGAATGGATGAATGATTGGTTGAAAACCAGGTGAAGTAGCATTGCTGTGAATGGGGAAATGGGATGGGTGTGTGTCTGTGAATGGAAATGGTTTGGGGGGAGTGATGGAAGTGCGGGGCAGAGAGAAATGAAGTGGCGGCTTGAATGTTGTTCGTGGCGTATGGAAGGTGAGGGTTGGGGATGATAGATAAATAGTGAATGGAAATTCGATGGAGCCAAGTAGTCTCTCCACTGGTCTCGAGTCCAGGTCTACTTCCATGAATAGATGGGCCCTCATGAATAATTAAAGTAGATTGGAGTAATGAATTCATGAGAAGTGGTCTCTGGATAATTGAATAGATAGACGAGGCCTATAGCAATTGAAAGCCAATTCTCAAGATAATTATAAGGTTTGCAAATCCAAAGCTTTTGATCCCCATTTCTTCCAAAGGTGCCTACAATAACAATTGGTATTAGGCAGCATCAAAGGTCCTATATATCAATTAATAAAATGATGAAAAGTATGACCATTTATCCATAATTAATTTTGATTTCATGTAATTGCAATTAATAATAATTAATGCAATTAACCTCAATAAAAGCTCAATAATAGCACCAAAATCCTCTAAAATGCTACAAATCTAATAGATAAAATCTAATTAATTTAATTGCCCCACACTTAACCTTTTGCACTCCTGGGGAAAACTTTAGTGAAGAAGGATTCAAAAGAGATACTCAATGCAAGCAAACATAAGATCGACTAAGCATGAATATACAATTAACTCAAGAAACTTTTATTTCTAATCAATTAACAATTATAGAATACTTCAGTGCAAAGAAACTAACAAAAGAAACATAGCAAGATAAAGGAAGAGAAACATAATAGAGCTTACATATGGTATAAGTGTTTCACTCATCTCTCAAATGGGAAAAATTTCACTCAATCTACATAGATTGGTACCTACCATAGGCTTATAAAGATTCTAATATCTCCACCACTAACATACTTTGAACTTATGATCAAGGGGACTTGAAGGGTTGTAATGTTGAAAAGTAAGGCTAAATGAATGGAATGAATCAACAAGTGAAATACATGAATAGCGAATCATCAACTCAAACAAAGCTAAGTATAATCATGTGAGAACACCAATGTGTACATTTTAAATTTTCCGAACAAGAATCTTTGCTCTTCAAACCTCCACAGAATGCCTTATTTCAATTTTTTTCTTTTATTGCAGCTCTTTTTTTTTGTTTCGTTTTTTTGGCATCCAAACCTAAGAAGGAAAAGATACAGACGTTCATGATATAATTTTCAAATTGAAAGACAGATGTAACTCATGCAAACATGTAATGAAAGGAATGAATTAAATGACAGTGAAGGCTCAAAGGGGTGGGCAAAGGTTAATATGAATTGGCTTGTGTTTAGGTAAAATGTTTAGAAATGAATGAACTTATCATCCTCACAAATCAAGGTATTAACGTAGTCTTAAAAAAGAATCTAAACAAGTTCTAGAGGTTAACTAAAACTAGGTGAAATCACACAAGATGAGAAAGAATATAAGGCTCAAGATCGTTCCAAGAGGGCTTCTTTTTTTTTTTCCTAAGATATTTTCTCCTTAAGGATCAAGCAATGAAACAATGTTAATAACACTGCACCAATGGCACTCTACTATGCTAATCAATTAAAAATAGAAATCACTCGAATCAAATGCAATCAAACTAGCCATATAACATTCAGAAGCATTGTGCAAAAAGATTTTAAAAGAGATGCCCTAGGATTACAAAGTCAAGTAGCAACAGAAAAGGGATCAAATCACTCATATAAAAGTGTAAAACATCGAGGACACAAAAGATGAGACACAGAAGCTAGCAGCAAAATTCCCAAGCAAGAATCACTCTCAAATCATGTGATGCAATCCATAAATCAAACAATAAGGTGGATAAGAGAGCAATTATAGTAGCAATACTCGAGAAATTGGAACAAATCAATGGGCAAAATTTTTTAACTCAATTCAACAATAATTCCTAAGCTTTAATTTCAATATAATGTTGTGGTATCACATTGTATTGAATTTAGAGTTTATATTTATTGATTTTCTAAGGTGGCTTAGAATCTTAGATCAAATAATCTCTTGCTAGCTTTAATTCTATTATTTGAATTAAAGAGTTACAATTAAGTAGTGATTTTATTATCCTTAATTCTATTTTGCTATTCTGGTAGCAGTTAACAAATTGGAAGTTTGGAAAATATTTGGTAACAATTCATTATTTTAACTCCCATATTTATTGAAGTGATAATTACCCGCATTGTTGAGTTGGAGAATTGATTTCCATAATCGTTTATTTGTGTTCATTTAAAAATATAAAAAGAGAAATATTTCAATTTTGATTTAATTCATAGCAAGTACTTAAAAATTCCTCAACTAATTTTCTTATTTTAGGTTGCTTACATTTAATTACTAGGATTTAATTTCATTTTCGGCTCCTCAAAGTGAATACGACCTGAATTGGTGCTATACTACATTAATTCGGTTAAAATCTTTGATGCGGACCTAAGGTGACTAACGATTCGCACGTTAAAATAGCGTTGTTGACGGGGAGCCAAGAAATTGATTCCCTAGTAGTTAAGTGTCAAGTAACTTGATTGAAGTTCATTTTTTCTTCTTTTTTTAGATTTTTCTTAATTTTTTTTTGTTAGCCTTTTCATTTCTTATAAGTATTTTGCTTTTGTTTTCTTTTCGTTATCATTTTATTGTTCATCTTTATGTTTTAGCTTCGTTATTTTATTTGAATTGGTGTGTTTTCTTTCATTTTTCTTTTTACCCCCAATTTCCACTCTTTTTGTAGATAATATGGAAGATCGTTTCTCTCAAAGTCTTACATCCTTACAACATTAATTAGATGATATACAAATATGGATTAATAGTCAAAAGAGATGTTCACTTGGTCATGAATGTGGTAATCCATTCCCCAATCCACACTATGAACCTTACCACCAAACCTTATTCCATACTTCCATTCATCATCTCCACCTCAAAGACCATACTATAAGCCTCCTCCTCCTCCATTATATAATCCATATCTTGAACCCATGCAACTATTACATCAATGACCATATAATCCATCCCTTCCACCATATGAACCACATCAACAACATCATTCGCCATCCTACCTACCTACCTCCAACTCTCCAATAACACTGTATGACCATCCTATCCAATCTACTTTCCACCAATCTCAACCATCTTATGAACCTTCTCCCCTACCCGAACCCATCACACCTCAACCAAGTGAACTAGATATTCTTCCTTCTTCCCATAATTTGGATGACTTGACCAATGCCTTGACAAGAAAGTATGACATACTCAAGGAGAAATACCTTGTGCTACTTATGTAGGAGACAACTGAAAGTTTTGAAGAGATGGAAGATATTGATGAATTCTTTAAGGTATATTATGATCATATGCTATGGATAAAGACTGAAGGTGAAGCGGGAAATCCTTAGCCTAAAGATCATATGCTATTGATGGAGCTCAAGCTCAAGCATCAAATATCACTCCACACATGGAGAGTCCTCAAGTTCCTATACCTCAATTCAAAATAAACATACAATGTTCCAAAGTGAAGCAAGTATGTTCCCAACTTCCAGATGAGTCATCCCATAGCTTAGGTAATATTTCTCCTATACTTGAGGAGAGTAATTCACATCTTATCACTGCTATTTCTATTGAAGCTTCAAGCGATGTGAGTGTGGATGATGTGGATGAGGACATCATTGTTGAGTCCTCTCACATGTTCAAAAATTATTAATGCTCATTTGAACACTTCAAGCAGCACTTTAGTTGGGGATGATGCTTGCATTGTTACTGCTTTGTTGTGTGATGATCATGCTTCTCTTCCTAGTACTAGACATGATGATATAGAATTGAATGAGACTTTATCTTGTTATTGTGTTAATGATGTTATATGCATGCTTTGCATTGATGAAAAGAATGATAATCTTATGGTATGGCATAAAAAGAACTTTGGTAAGGTCCATGATGCATTTAATAGTACTAGCAGTGCTAAAATTGTTAAGCATGAATTTTTGGATGACCTTCCACTAGTTAATTGTTCTAAAATTTTAAGTGACAAAATTGCAAATGAGAATGAATCTTTATATGAGAATGAATCCTATAGTGATTGTAAAGATGATGTGCTATGCTCTAGCAATTATGAGTCTCTAACATCCACTTTTCAAGCACAACAGAATTCTGAAAATTTAACTATTTATTTGGTTCCTACTGAAGGGAATCCCATTGACTTTCTTGGTTGTGATTCATACTTGGAGAGTTTTGTTGATAAGTTATTCTCAACTTGCTCTATATCTCTCCATATTTTCATTCTTGGAATACATACTGCGGTTGGTCCAATGTTTATTTTACAGAATCACACTAGGCAAGGATGTGGTTATAAGGCCCGTGCTTCAAAGCCTTTACCTATTGATCAAGAGCCACCTCTAAGAAGGTCAAATGTAGGGGGAGTTGTGATAAAGAACTTCATGTTTCTCATACGGGATGAGAACTTCTCCTACAAGAGTTTATGGAGATTTAAGCAGAAGGTCGTCTCTTTCCTCTCTTGTTTCTTTGTATTTTCATATGATTAGTTGTACTTAAATGTTTAATGAAGAAAATAAGTGTGGGGGAGGGAACTTTTGCAGTTGTAGTTGTTGCTTTTGTTTTTGTCTAGTAACTTTATGCTTTGTTTACCCTTGCTTTTACCATCTCTTTTAGCACTTGACTTATACGTGTCCACTCTCATTTCACATTACCTTATCCTATCTCTCATTTCTCTTCTCTTTGTGATAGTTGTGTGTTATGCTCCGATTTCAAATCGGACTTCAAAACTTCCACTTTACTTGAGAGTTTGGGTTAAGATAATGTTATGTTTATACATTGAGGATAATGTATTAATCAAGTGTGGGGGAGGAATTGTTGTTGAATTAAATTGAAAATTTTTTTTGCCATGGATTTGTTCCAATTTCTTGAGTATTGCTGCTATAATTGCTCTCTTATCCACCTTATTGTTTGATTTATGGATTGCACTGCATGATTTGAGAGTGATTATTGCTTGGGAATTTTGCTGCTAGCTTCTGTGTCTCATCTTTTGTGTCCTCGGTGTTTTACACTGTTATATGAGTGATTTGATCTCTTTTCTGTTGCTACTTGACTTTTGTAATCCAAGGGCATCTCTTTTAAAATGTTTTTGCACAATGCTTGTGAGGTTACATGGCTAGTTTGATTGCATTTGATTCAAGTGATTTCTATTCTTAATTGATTAGCATAGTAGAGTGTCATTGGTGAAGTGTTATTAACATTGTTTCATAACTTGATCCTTAAGGAGAAAACATCTTAGGAAAAAAAAAAGAAGCCCTCTCGGCAGGATCTTGAGCCTTATATTCTTTCTCATCTTGTGTGATTTCACCTAGTTTTGGTTAACTTCTAGAACTTATCTAGATTCTTTTTCAAGACTACGTTAATACCTTGATTTGTGAGGATGATAGGGGCATTCATTTCTAAACCTTTTACCTAAATACAAGCCACTTCATATTATCCATTGCCCATCCCTTTTAGCCTTCGCTGTCATTTCATTCATTCCTTTCATTATGTGTTATGCATGAGTTACATTTGGTCTTTCAAATTGAAAGTTATATCATGAATGTCTATATTTTTGCCTTCTTGTATTTGGATGCCAAAAAAAAGAAAAAAAAGAAAGAAACAAAAAGGAAAAAAAGAGTTGCAACAAAAGAAAAAAATTGAAATAAGGCATTCTATGGTGGTTTGAAGAGCAAAGATTCTTGTTCAGAAAATTTAAAATGTGCACATTGGTGTTCTCATATGATTATACTTAGCTTTGTTTGAGTTTATGATTCGCTATTCATGTATTTCACTTGTTGATTCATTCCATTCATTTAGCCTTACTTTTCAACAGTACAACCCTTCAAGTCCCTTGATCATAAATTCAAGGTATGTTAGTGGTGGAGATATTAGAATCTTTATATGCCTATGGTAGGTACCAATCTATGTGGATTGAGTGAAATTTTCCCATTTGAGAGATTAGTGAAACATTTATACCCTATGTGAGCTCTATTATGTTTCTGTTCCTTTATCTTGCTATGTTTCTTTTTTTAGTTTCTTTGCACTGAAGTATTCTATGATTGTTAAGTGATTAGAAATAAAAGTTGCTGAGTTTATTGTGTATTCAACCATCAATAGTATGGTCATATAATAAATTTTACCTTTCAGTTATATCATTGCATGATAAATGTCAATATAAGGATAATGTGGCAAAACAATTTGGCTTTTATTTCTCCCCCATCGTTGCTCAAGTTAAAATATACCATGGCAGATTGTAACTCGATCCTAAGTTTTATGTCTCCTCTACAGTGATGTGTAATTTGATAAGTCCTTGCTTTTATGTGGGCTTGTGCTTCTTATTTTTGTAACTCAATCCTAGATGAATTGCTTTCTTCCAGCTTGAGCGTGATGCTGATCACATAGCAGATTGTATGGCTAGGATTAATTTCTGGTGATGATGATCAAATGGAGCAGGTGCATTATTATGGTTTCATTTGTTTTTTCTGTATTTTTTATGTGAGTAAAGGTTGCTTATTATGCCCTTTAGTTTTGAAAATAATTGAAGCTCATTAAGTTTGATGCCCATAAAGGCTTTTCACCAAGCTAATCTTTGCATTCAACTTGAGTTTGGTGCCCATAAAATATTGACTCAATAGAACTATCTGAATAAAAACGTCTATGCTGTTTGCAGCATTTACAAATTGGTTATGAAGCTTGCCTGTATCCTTCCAAGGTATGAAGGAAAATTAGATTCTGAACACTTTTCAATTATTTTACTAAGGCATCATCTTATGTTTTAAGTCACTCAGAGTCATGCTAGAAAGAAAGACAATTCTACTAGATATGATTCTCACCTTATCGCTACGCTGGGAAATAGCTGGGCTCATGCTGTGACCATATGCCTTGTACTTGAGGCTAAATCAGGTCCTTTTTGCTCTTGGTTTATTTATATGAGCCTAGGCTACTACTACATTGAAAATCCTGCTCCTTTCACAATATGTAATTGTGCAGATTCTTCAGAGTCATTATTGGTGTTTTAAAATTCTATATGGACTCTTGTATGCTAATTGTTTGCTTTTTTGTGTTGCGAGATAGGGATCCCTATGAATAACTTTTTCTTCACGGTTGATTTAAATTCTGATAATCTATGGTTAAAAGTCGTGGAAATAATATTGGAAAATTTTTTGTTGCATTTTGCGAAATGCCCGTACTGTTTATAATGTATGATTACTCCCATCTGTTGTACATGTTTGACTTTCTGTTGTTTATTTTCTTGCAAGTAATAGGTTTATTAAGTTGTCAAAATCTCCCATGTCACCCCCTCTGGCTTTCTGGTTTAAAATAACTTCATTAGGGATGGTCCTTTTAGACAATATCTAGATGGAGCTAAAAGGTTCTGATATAAATACAATCCACTTTCAAGGTTTGTTATTGAGCTTCTATCCAAGTAAGAAATCTTCTCAGGAAATTAAAACTACTGCACGCAGTAGGTGGCTCCCATTGCTTATTTAGTTTTTTTTCTTTTTCCTCCCATACATTCTGTAGAAAGAAGTTCTTGCATAGACGAAAATTTGACAGGCAATAAATTTTGTGCAATCTTTTTTATTCAATTTATCTTGGGAAAACATGCAGGCCAAAACACATTGTTCAGTTTTGAAGGGGAAAAGTTACTCTAATTAGTCGACTATATGCTTTTGTTGAAAACATGTGATAACATGGGAATATATACTATATTCATCCATTGAAAAGAAACGGCTATCTCTAGTACCATGCTTAGGGTGTGTACACAATAGATTGTGGGTTTTCATGCTTGAGTTGGAGGTTTCAATATTTATTTTCCCCTTACATCATATTCTTTTTGGTGGTGGTGGAGCCTCACATTATATTATAATTCAAAGGATGATGGAATCGAATATTACTTTGATGGATAATGTAAGCTAAATCACGAACAAGTCCCATTTACTTAATGTGGCATGCCAATTGCTTTAATTTAAATCACAATTATTTTATAGAAATTTAAATATGGAAACCAGTTTAAATTCGGTTGTCTTTCTTGGGATAAAAGTGAAAATCTAAATATCAAGAAATGTTCAATATTTTGTCCTCGATCCATTATCCTCTTACTTGTGCTTGACTATTGTATTGTGGTCAACATATGAATATCTTGAGTTATGCAAGGCAATCTTTAAAGCCTTCTTCCACCATATAAAGATTTCATAACTTGCACCCCATTCCTAAGCCTGAGAATGATTCCATTGTCAGTAGGCAATTTATATGTTCTCCGCTCCGTGGCCCAAGTTTTTGAAGTGTGAGGCTGCTTATGATTGGAAGAAATGCTTATTTCATTCCAAGAAGCGGACTCCATCATCATAAGTTGTTCCTTAAGTTTTATGTTACATAACATGGCTACTTTATTTCTTCCCACATTGTTTTCTTATACAAAATATGATTCGTGTTTGCCAGATCTAGAAGATGAGGAAGAGTACTAGAATCTCTGTAAAGCTGTCAAGGAGTACCGAGCAGCAATGACTGAAATTATAGAGTAGCATGTTGCATTCTTTGTTTTTGTAATGACGTTTTTCTTTTAATGGTCTGACACTGAAGCACTTGCATGCAATTTTTTGGGCCTTTCTTGGGCATTTCTGAGACACTGAAACGCTTACCATTAAATGTCTACCTTTTTGTTACAACATTAAATGTTAACTTTGTTATGACACAGTGTTGGAATCATTTATGTAGATATATTATATTGATGGTGATTATGATATGATATCTTTCTTTAATACAATAAAATGAAATCTTCCCGCCCATCGTGTGGGGAAGTAAATTCCAGTTAGGTTTAACATATAAGGATTCATGGATGATCCTGAGTAGGCCAACTTTTATAGGAGAGCTCTTTATCTCACCTTTAACAATTCTAACACTGGTTGTTACCCCTCGCATATGTCCTGGATTACTTAAATGTATGTCATACTCATCCCTTTCTTTTCTAAAACTTCCCAAAAAAAATCTATAGACATGCAATCTAAGACCAAATTTCTTTTACATATTTACCTCAAATTGCGTAAAATCACTTAAGAAACTAATCCAAACACCATTAAATCTTCTAAAATTGATTTTGAACCTATCATTTGAATAAATTTACATTAAACTCACTGTAAAATAGTGAATATCCAAAATTTAGTTTACAAAAATTAGTTAGCTTCACTTTTGCAAATGTTAATCTAAATAGGTCTAAGTTTTTAATTGGATAATTTTTTTTAAACTCTACATTTATTTCATCCCAAAAAAAACCCAGTTCTCAAAAGACTTATGGAATGTGAAAATAATTTTTTTGGCTGAAATAAATGTATAAATAAATTTGTTGAAAGGAGATAGGGACATTCTAGACGGGTAAGGAATATTTGATGAGTGATCCGTAAGACTGCTTTCTCCCTCTTGAAACTTCCACCCCTCGTTAGGCCTCCCTTATCAACCTCCTAAACTAAGGAATATTTTTTTTCTCTCAGTGAAATACTGGTTAAGAATTCTTCTCAAGAAATTACAAAATATTTTCTTTATAAACCATCAGCTCCTACCTAAAAGGTGGGTGTTAATAAAAAAACAACAAAAACATCCCATTATAGTGTGAGGATTTAGGTATATAGTCATCCAAAGTAGTTTCTTCTTATTGGAATAGGAAATAAGAACTTGCTAGTTTCTACTAAACATTTCACCTATATTTTTGATAATATATATGATTGGGTGATTACTAGTACAACCCCTAATGACAAGATTAATAGTCTTTATGCAATCAGAAACAAGCACAATTTTCTTGTAGCCCTAATTCCAACATAAGTATAATCCATGGATGAATATGAGTAGTTCTGCTCTTGCTAAAGGTGTTGTTGTAAGTATGCATTGGTAGCTACATTCACTTACCTATGGAATATTAATGGCTTTTTCACAGCCAACTATTTAATCAAATACACCATCATGTTCTTTTTTTCACTGATAACACCTATCAAATCATGCAAAATAAATTGTAGCTTAAAATTAATTAAGGGTTAAGGTGGAAATTTATCTTAGAATTTTTCACCAGGAGTAATGTTGCCCCAGAAAATTTTTAAGAGCAATATTGCTTTGGAAGTTTGAGTAATGTTGTCATTTATTGTTAAAAATATTAATAGTCAATGTTGGTTTTTTCAATAGAATGAGGCAATATTGCTCTATATTGAAACTTTGGGAATAACATTACTCCTAAAAAAACTTTCAGGGCAACATTACTCTTAGAAGAAAACTTATGAGACAAATTTGCATCTTAACACATTAATTAAAATCAATCAATGTGTAAGAGATGTATAATTTCCTAGTATATCTTCATTTATGGTGAGGCTGAGTAAGAAAAAGAATGAGTGAAGAAAATATATGAGAGGGATATAATTAAACATAAAGGGAAAAAATAATTCGAAAGTTTTTATGAATGGGCATTGGCATAAGGAAGTTGCCTATGGACCATTTTGGATCCAAAAATTTCAAAATGGATCATTTTTGCCCTACAATTAAAAACGTTAATTGTAAAAGTTACACCAGCAATGGATAAATTATTCAGTTTTGATAGTCAACATTAACTTTTTTAACGGTTGGGATGAAAGTGCCTTGTTTTAAAACTTTTGGTCCAAAATGGCCTTACGACAATTTCTTTGTGCCTAGTCCTCATTTGCAAAAGCTTCCGATTTATTTTTATCCATTTACCCTACTTTTTTATCACTTTTTTTTATTTTAAAACTCTTTTTGGAATTATAAGGATGGACGCTGGGGGGATGAATGCTTAGTAGAATTGAGGTGGGATGGAGAATGAAGCAAACGGTGAAGCCATTGCATGAATATGGGATGACATGTCTGTTAATTGCCCTGTTTGGCTGAGTTTATAGGGAGTCTAAACGTATGTTCAATAGTATTTTTTTCCAAAACTAAATAATCTCATTCACATAGTTGTCTCGATTTACGTAAACGTACTTCTCTACCGCATTTCCAAACAGACCCAAATATAATTAGTAATATTTTATTTTGGATCATGAGGAGATGCAACATCTTAAGCTCGTTTGGTATGTTGTAATTGATTTTAATAAAAATGGATATAGAAATAGAAATGTATGTGAAAATAGGGTTTAAATATATGTTGGCCACGGAATTCTTATATAATTTGTATTAAATATATGTATATGTTACTAAAAGTCCAAAATACCCTTTTATTAAAAAATAAGTAAAAAATAAGGAATTGTTCATCTTTTTCCAACGCATATGTAAGTCTCCAACCACCTTTAATTCATCTTTAACCCCCTTCATTTCTTCTTCTTTTTCTTTTATTTTTGCGTCTTGCTTCTTCGCTACAGAGCATATTGAATAAGTTTGCAACTTGCTTGTTTTCTTATTTGCCATTCAAGCATATGAACAAGTTGGCAATGAAGATCGTTGATGGAGGATTTTTGAACAAGGGTTTATTCTTCAATCTGTAGCTGCAAGCCATGGATTCATCTTCTCTACCTCCTATCAATGATTGTCGGACGGATGGAGGTAGTCATCATTGAGCATTTATGATGAGAAGATAGTCATTGATCATTTAGGTCATCTCATGTTGTTGTTGCTCGATGCTGTCGGTCGTCGAGCAAGTGCTTACTGTTGTCAATAACTTTTTTTATACATAACGATATTTTAGTCTGAAAAATATGACCTTCATGAAACATCTCATTTTCAATGATCTTGGCATGAAATTCAAATTGGCCATCTTGATGGAAGTCATTGCAACATGGAGTTGCAATTCATGCAAACCAAACAGACATGTAATGTGGGTTTTAATTTCATTTCCAATTTCACCACACTATGCAATTTCATCATATCAAATGAGCCATTAGGTTAATTTCTTTTAGATAATTGTGAATCTTTGGGATATAGATAGACATTCAACTTGGGTATTGGTATAGGATTACCTAGGAATTACTCCTCTCAATCGATTCATAAGATAGGGAAAGAAAGAACTTCACCTCTATTTATAAATTATTTTATTAAATTTTTTATATTAATGCACAAGCTTATCTTTGATTTATTATTGGATAAATACAATTTTTCACTCATTAAGTTTATTCTCATTTAGGTTTTGATCATTTAAATTTCATTACATTTAAAATATTGTTTGATATAATCTAAAATCAAAACTAAAATAATGGTAAATTTAGGGGATCAAATATTATATTAGCCTTCATTATTCATTATTGTGTTGACTTTATTGTCATATATAGGATATAATATATATTAAACATGAATAAAGATGGATAATTGTTGAATTTCAATGCATAAATAATGAAGTTTAATGTTTTTTCTTAACGTGTATGAAGCATATTAAAATGACTTATAAATAAGAATAGAAAAGTACTCTACAGGTTTGGAATCTGTGATCCTTAACAACATTAGCATCAATTGTACTATCTTGTGTGCAACAACAAAGAATTATCCCCTTTTTTTTGCTTCCTATGTTCCCTTTCCTTCTGCTTTCTTCCTTTATAATCCCTTCTTCATCGCCTTTGCAACCATTCCTTTCCCCTTCTTGCACTTCAACATCATCTGCAAAATTGATAACTCCTTCTCACCTGTAAGTTTGAATCATTTTTCTCTTCTTATAAATTTGAAATTAATTTGGCTTTCTACGTTACGTTGATTAAGGGGCTTTTGATTTTTACTTACTTTATATCATTCAGGCATTAAAAATTTATTATACGATGAAGAGCCAGGGGCTAAAAGATGTAACATGCAAGAAAGTAGCATGGACAATTAGCAACTTTAGTACATTGGACAAATTTGAAGAATACTATTCTGAGGTTTTCACCATTTACGATTTTACTTGGTAAGTCAAATATGTTATTTTTTATCATTTATTTCTTTTTTCCTTCAAAAAGTTGTTCTCCAATTTCAATTGTTTTGAATTTGTTGTTCTTTCTTATAATTGATTATTCAAAAAATGGTTCCAAAATAGAATGAACAAATATTTTTATGGAAAAAAGCACATTTCTGTCACTTACAGATATTAGGTCTAATCCTTTAAACATACTTGTTATTTTATATTAAAATGCATATGTACACATGTAAATTAACCTTATGAACATTTGCAAATTTGCATATTAACTCAAATGATATAAATTATTATTTATAAATTTCACATAGACACTTGTTATTTTGCTATTGTTAATTGTTTAAATTAAAAGTTGTAAATTTTCATATAAGCTCTTATTAATTTACTGTTACAATTTGTTAAAATACGTATGTATATATGTAAGTTATGACCTAAATAGTTGCAAATAAATAAATGTAAGCTTTGTCCTATTACACTGCTCCCTCAAGTCTTTAAGTATAAGAATTATTTATGGTGTAAACTGCATATATTTAGACCATGAGGAGTAGTATTTACTGATTTATTGGCTGCTTATTTTTGAATCACCATGGTTTTTATAATTAGGCGTTATTCGAAGAAAATCCCAAACATGGTTGTCTTATTATTTGTTTAGGTTAATTTATTTTAGCTAAATTTTCATTCAACTATAAGAGGAGTTTGTTTCATAAAATACAAATTAAAGATCTTTTTTTTTATAGTCATCTTGATCTGGTATGTAGGACACTTTCTATAATCAAAAGAAAGTCATTGGCTATATATTTGCAACCAGATGATATTTGGAAATTGCCTCAAGGTTGGAGTATCAGCGTAGACTCCAGCCTAACTGTCGTTAATCAAGTTTCTAGGAAAAAATATGTGACACGCGGAGGTATCTTTTCTTGAATATTCATTATTACTACTCCTCTGGACTCATTTGGCATCACGATAGGAAGCCTAAATTTTATGGTAAACCCTAGGTTTTATATTAAAACCTAAATTTTGTCTAAATACTTGCATTTTTTAAAAAAAACTATTTTAGAGATAAAACCTTAGTTTAAAACCTAGATTTTGAAAAAGTTATTTTCTTATCAAATTACACTCTCTCTTTTAATAAATTTTATCTTTCCTTTTTTTCTTTTTTCCTTTTTCCTACTTACTTTTTGCTTCAAAATCCATAATTATTCTCACCATAACTTCCAAAACATAATCACCTTTTTAAAACCTAGATTTTACCTTAAAATTCGTAAAAAAGTTATTCTCCCAAAATCTATTCTCTAAAACCTAAATTTTGCCTCAAGTTCCATAAAAGATATTCTCCACCATAATGCCAAATGAGCTCTAAAGATTGCTCTCTCTTCAGCAGCATCATTTGAAACTTTTGTTGGAAGGGAGGGGGAGGGGATGGAGTGAAGTGAATAACTTTGTTTTTTTTGATTGAAGGGAAGCTAACAGAGGATATTTTTAATGATCCCTTCATTTAGTTGAGGACAAAAATGAAGAGTATTAATTTACTATCTTGCTTTTACAAATTAATTATATTTGCTTTGTTTATATCCTATACAAATTAATTTACACATTATTTACAATTGACGCATAAATATTTTAGTTAAAATAAATAAATGTTACATTTTAAAAATGAAATGACATATTTTGTTTTATCCTATTTTTAATGATCCTTCATTTTAAAAATTTAATAACAATTTTTATTTACAGTAACATATTTTTTAATTTTCTGATTGATATGTATTATATATTTAAATTATAATTATATAATATTTAATTTTAATTAATTTAAGAATAATATATTTAATTTTTAAATTATTTAGTAACATTTTATTTATAAGAAATAATAAATTATATTTTGAAATGTATCAATATTTTTTTGCATTAATATATTTACATTGTAAATTAATTTATAATAGTATATTTTTAATTATAATTATATAATTTTTATTTTAAATTAATTTTATAATAATATATTTTTAAATTAATATAATTTTAATTATTATTTATTTTTAAAATTATATTATATTATAATAATATTTTTTAATTCTTTAATTAATTTTTATAATGTATTTTTAATTATAATTATATAATTTTTAATTTTAATCAATTTTATTACAACATATTTTCATTTATTTTTTCCGATTATAATATATTTTTATTTTATTACAATATATGTCTTAATTATAATATTTTTTTTACTTACGGGTGTTCATAGAATTATAAAAAAGTTATATGAGTAAAATTGTCTTAAAATTCGGTTTCCTTCCAAAAAAATATCATTTTAGAGGGGGCTAAATTGTGGTAAATGAAGGAGGGAATACAATCTTTTGACTCCTCTTCCTCTAAAATTTTAAACCAAATAAGGGGAGAGGGTCATTTTTGCTCCTATTCCCTTCCTTTCTCTCCAACTAAACAGTAAGGTACTCCTCTGAAAATTGTTCTCTCTTAAGCAGCATCATTTGAACCTTTAAGATTCTTTTTTCTAAATTTGAAAATGGTAAAAACTATATTTGGGTATTTGGTTGAGTAATGCAGATGGAGATAAACCATATAAGTTCAGTGCAATTAGTTGGTATGAAGGTTATAATTTTATGCCCTTGGATGAACTTGAAGATCCCTCTAGAGGATTTATTTCGAATGATAAATGTATTGTTGAAGTTGAACTTTTCTCATTGATGTTTGAAGGCTTTGAGCCTACAAAACGCCCAAAGGATGATGATATTGTTGACTTCAAGGATATGGGGAAAGTAGAGAAATTGTTTGTTCCTCTATTAGAGCAAGTTTGTTCATGGCATCCTTCATTATTGGACTGTAAGAACAACAAAAGTCGTAGGTTTACCGAATGGGCATTTAATGCTTTGGGTCAAGTTCTGCAGTTTCTAAAAGGCAAGAAGTGGAGAGATATGAATGAGGAAACATGTGAGAGACTTCAATATATGTGGGAGGAGCTTGAGATGAGTAGATTAGACTTGAGTTGGTTGGAGTCTCTTGTTAAATCTGCTTTAAATATGAAAGGATATGCTGAGAAGGCAAAGAAAGTGAAGAAGTTGAAGCAAAGCTTAATGGTTGTAGAGACAGAAATGAACATAACAAAAGAAACATTGGTTGACACAGAACGAAACATTGAGATGGTGAGAAAAGACTTGGTGGATATAGAACAAGACTTTGAAGAGAAGGATTTGGAGGCAGAAATTGGGTATGGGAAAAAGTAGTTTGACTTCTAAAATATTCTCATAAGAATTATTTGAATTTCATACCCATAATGAGAGAGAGAATTGGCAATTAACAATATCAAATATGTGAAGAACCCACTTTCTTCATGACAGAAAATCATTGGTGTATTATTGGACTGATATTCTTAGTGTATAATATAAAATTTGTTGCTCAGCATACTTTCCTGAAATGCTTCCAATTAAAAACAATAGTTTAATTTAATCAATGAAAAATAAATCATCAATGGATTATTTCCATAACTCAACTTATACTTGGATATCACATGTATAGTTAAAGTTAAATTTTTGCTAATGATAAAGGACACATTGCTAAATTTCATAATGTTTTCAAAAGAATATCACACGAGTTAAAATATGAAAGTCAAATTTTTGGTTGGTGATAAGACCCACGGTGCTGGAAATGGAATGATGGAGAACTAAATTGTGATTAATAATCAAAATGAACGCAGCTCTGTGCTGTTATAAGGGAAGCAATGTAGAAAGAAAATCAAGAACACAAGTTGTTACAGCTACTGGACTTTTGAGAGGCCAGGACTCTCCTCACAACTCTCAGACTCATAATACAAAATAAGCCATGCATATGCAATGGCAGCACAACGTTAAATAAAGCAAAAGGCATATCACAGTTTCTAAAATAATCATAGCTAACGGCTGTCCAGTTACTCTACCGCTACCTAGTTGTTTATAGTTTTCTCCAATTAGTAGGAGAATCAGGGTCAACCTGCTGACATGCTAAAGATGCTTTGCCCCTTCCTTGTGTCGGCCTGTGTCTTCTCTGATATATGTGTTTGGCAAAAGCAACCCTATCATCACCCACCCCTAAAAGATTCACTTGTCCTCAAGGTGAAAGGTAGGAAATTGTTTGGCGATATTAGTCACATTATCCTAGGAATTCTCATGCTTATGCATATTCTTCCATTTGATTAACACTTTAAGATATCCGTTTGTAGGTTTGCGGGCTTTACAAACTACTTCCAGCTATACCTATAATTCCATTTCCTCAGAGAGGGCCAAGGGAATATGTGGTGAAGTGTTGGCAGGATGGATGGATTTCTTCAAGTTGGACACATGGAAGATTGGGTGAATACAAGCAGTAGATGGGAGCTCAAGTTTATAAACTACTAACCCGACCTTCTTAGTAATATGAAAGGGCCCATAATATTGAGGGCTTAGCTTCTCATTGACCCATTGTGCCAATGAACTTAGCCGGTAGGGGTGGATCTTTACGTAGACTTGGTCTTCTATGTTTAGCTGAATGTTGTGTCGGTGTTTGTCTGCTTGTGCCTTCATTCGATTTAGACCGTAAGCAAATTCTCTTTCAGAGTGGCAATGATCATATTTGGAGTTTGATCCTGTTGGTTAACCTCCTTGATAGCTAACAGTTCATCATGCAACTGGAGAAAAGCGGGAGGTTCCCTACCATACACCACTTTGAATGGAGTCATATGGTAAGACGTGTTGTACCAATACTCAGCCAAGGTAGCCAATGAGCCCACTAGGTGGGTTTGTCACTTTCAAATATCGAAGATAGGCTTCCAATGTTCAGTTCAGTACTTCAATCTAACTGTCAGATTTTGGATGATAAGCGGAGCTAAGACATAACTTGGTCCCTACATGTTTAAACAACTCCTTCCAAAAGTGTCTGATAAAAATTCGATCTTGGTCTGGCACAATAGTCTTAAGGAACCTGTGAAGCTTTACAACCCCCTAGACGAATACTTCTGCGACATCCTTTGTTATGAATGGGTGAGGCAGTGGCAAAAAGTGGGCATATTTAGTAAACCGATCAACAACTACCAAAATGGTGTCATACCGCTTGGATCAGGGAAGCCCCATAATGAAATCCATATTGATATCTTCATATATGTTATGAGAGAGAGGTAGTTGTTGCAATAGACCAGTAGGAGAGAGTGCTTGATATTTCTTTCATTGGCATAATCACACTGAGCCACATATTTTTCAACCATACTCTTCATACCCTCCCAGTATACCATGCTCGCCAGCCGTCTGTATGTGCGGAGATCCTCATTGGAGAGTCGTGATATTCTTAGAGTATTAGGGGAATTTGTGCTAATTTCTTTGATAACACCAACATGCCTTTAAAGTGCAAACACCTTCTTTCTAAGGTGTACCCTTCAACGCTCCCTGACTTAGCAATCAATTGCTGGATGATGCTCTGCAATTTAAAATCAGACTGGGCCTCCTTTTCCTATTCTTCGATATCATCATGCTACCACAGAGAGATTCCCCTTAACTCTATAATTTCTTTCTTCCTTGATAAGGCATCTGTAGCTCTATTTTCCTTGTCGAGTTTGTAGATGATTTCAAACTTGAATCCTATTAACTTAGAGATCTATTTCTGCTAGTTTTCATCCACAATTTGTAGCTCCAACAAGTATTTTAAGGCTTTATGGTCTGTACGAATGATGAATTTTTCTCCCCACAATTAGTGCCGCCACTTCTTGACTATCATGACTATCTCCATTAATTCCTTTTCATAAATAGACCCTTGTTGCACCTTGTTGGATAGCTCCTGGCTTAAATATGTTATTGGTCAGCTACTCTGCATTAGCACAACACTACACCAATCCCCAAAGCATCAGTTCCATCTCAAAAGAAAGGGGAAATCGGGCATAGTAAGTACTGGAAGTGTTGTCATTGCAGTCTTAAGTTGGTCAAAACCTTCTTTTGCATCCGGACTCCACTTGAAGAAATCCTTCTTGAGTAAGTCAGTGAAGGGACTTGCTATTTTGTCATAATTTTTTATGAAGTGACAATAGTACTTGGTTAACCTTAGAAAACCCTCAAGATTTCAAATTCTTGGGTTTAGGCCATTTAACCATGCTATCTAGTTTTTCCAGATCCGCCTGAACACCCTCCTTTGAAATGATAAGGCCAAGATACTCAATTCTTGGCTGGGCAAAACTGTACTTCCTTAAGTTAATCGCAAGCTGGTTTTCTTTCAGACAAGTTGGTGCCACATGTAAATGCCCCGAATGAGAAGATAAATTAGGGCTGTAAATCAAAATTTCATAAAAAAAGCAAAAATTTCAGTAAATATGGTCAAAATACGTCATTCATCAAAGACTGGAAAGTGGAGGGAGTGTTGGTTAGGCCAAAATGCATCACCTTAAATTCATAGTGGCCCTCGTGTGTGTAAAAGGCAGTCTCGTGCTTATCTCCTACTTTAAATTTGATTTGATGGTACCTGGATTTCAAGTCAAGTTTTAAAAATACTGAAGCTCCTTTCAATTCAACCAGCAACTCGTTGATGGTAGGAATAGGAAATTCATCTGATATCGTGATCTTGTTTAAGGCCCAATAGTTGATATAGAAACACCAACTCATATCCTTTTTCTTAACCAGCAAGACTAGGCTCGAATAAGGGCTGCTGCTAGGCTGAATGATTCCACTAAGAAGTACGTATTATGCTCTCAATCTCGTTTTCTATGATTCCACTAAGAAGTACGTATTATGCTCTCAATCTCGTTTTCTACAGGTGGGGGTATGATTGAGCTTTATTTGTATTAGTTTTCTACTTGAATTTCCAGAGTCTTAGAGTCAATTTTAGCCCATACATGAACTTTTTGTGCTTAAGTTGAGATTAGGAGTTGTTGATTTAGATTAGTGTGATCTTGGGTACATATGCCATGAATAATGATTTATTGTGCCTAAATTGCATCATGAGCAAATGATACTACCCATATTTGCTATTACATTTCAGGAACTTCGTACAAAAGGGCAAGAGAAGCAGCATTGGAATATTTCACCACGGCGTAATACAAATTTCGCCACGGCCAAATTTCAAGTAGTAGGCAAAGAACTCTCGGGTGAGGTTCGCCGCAGTGAATATCGCGCAGTACCTGATTTTTACACCAGAAGGAAAATAACCCGACCCAGCTTGATGGATCCGACCCAAAACGGTTTCTAATGCTATTTTAGGGTATTTTCGAAAGGGGAAAGGGAGGAGGCTGCAGAGGTTGAAGAGAGCAAGAGAGGAGAGCAATCTCATTCTCCATCTATTCCATTCACGCTCCAACACCATTTCACCCCATTTCTCCATCATCTGTCCATCTATCATGCATCCATCATCCATTCGAAGCTCATTTCCACCACCCATGAGGAGCTGAACATCTCCACCCTCTTGAAGATGAAGTGAGCCGGAGTTCAAAGTGCCGAAAGGGAAGTATTTGCTTTTAATCTATATTTACATTATGGATTACTTGGATTCCGATTTGGACTATGTTATTTGTGTGTAAATGCTTGGTCTCGGTCGAGCCAAACTTAGATTATTGTGTATTGAGTTATTTTGTGATTGACAAAGTAGAATGGAGTTCATTTTACTTATTCAATGAAATCTTGTTGGTCTATTCTATCATCCTAGTTGTGTTTGGTTTTAGAGTCAGCAATATATGGAGTTGATTTTGTTACTTTGTAATTTCTGTACACACACTAAGTGGTCTTAGGATCGCATGGGAAGGAGTTCATTTCATGCTATTTCGGACCCACCAAGTCGTTTGGGGATTTAGAAGGAGATCATCGTATGATGCTTTAGACCCATGAGAGTTGTTGGGGTTTTTGATTTCTAAAACTTAGTGCGGAAGTTGATACTTTCCCTTATCCTTTGCGAACTATGATGGAACACTTTATTTTCAAGAGGCACTCATCATCACACACATACACTTCTCTTTCTCAAGGCTGCCTTTACTTTCATCCTCAACCAAGAAAATACCATAAATAAGTTTTATTTTGTAGTTAGTTTAGGTACATAGCTTAATTCCAATTGAATCTGATTGCATTTGCATTATAATCATAATCACGAGCTAAGGATTATTGGTACGCTACTAGCTTCCAGTGAGAACGACCCTGGGGTTGTCACTATACAATCCTTGGAAATCAAAATTAATATTCTTAATCCATTTTCAATGCTAACTAGCGGTCTAAGTTTACATTTTGTGGCTTAGGAGTGATCAAAAAATTTAGCGCCGTTGCGGGGGAAGCTAAGTGCCAATAATTGTTGGATTGTGTCTTTGTTTGTTAGTTTTGCATCTTTGTTCATAGAATAGAGTTAGTTTGTGTATATCTTACCATTACATAGTAGTATACACTTGTTTCTTTTGCATTCTGCATCATTCCGCACTTTCGTCGTGATAAAAGTATACTTTTGCCGCAGCTAAAACTTGTTTTTGAAGGGAAATACCCTCTCGGGATAGTGCACCGCGACCAATTTCACATTTAGTCGCGGCCAATTCTGTTTTATGTTAGAAATAGTTGTCTGTGCACTTTCGCGGGGACCAAGTTTTATTTTCACCGTGACGAAAGTTGATTTTAGTCGCGATCAACTTTTGCTTACTGAACTATTTCTTTACATTTCATTTTTTTCCTTTTCCAGTGCATGCATACATATCATATTTTCATCTTTCATTTCCTAGCTTCTTTATTTTATTTAAATTGAAATCTTTTAATTTATTTTACCCCCAAACTCTCATTCTTTTGTAGGAAATTATGGAAGATAATTTCTCTCAAAGCCTTGCATCTATACAGCATCAATTAGAGAATCTCAAACATGGATGCACGATCAAAAGAGATGTTCATTTGGTCATGAATGTGATAACCCACTTCCCAATCCACGCTACGAACCTGACCACTAACTCTTATTCCAAACCTTCCAACCATATTATGAGTTTCCTTTTCCATCATATAATCCATATTTTGAACCCATGCAACTAATACATCAACCACCATATAACCCATTCTCTCCACCATATGAACAATATCAACAACACACGTCACCATCCTACCTACCTACCCCTAATTCTCTATACGAGCGATATGACTATACCTTCCAACATACTTTCCACCAACCTCAACCATCAAGTAAAACTTATCCTCCTTCTGAACCTATCACCATGCAACCAAATGAACAAGATATATTCTTCCTTCTTCCAATGACTTTGATGACCTAACCAATGACCTGACCAGAAAATATGATAAACTCAAGGAGAAATACCTTGTGTTAATCATGCATGGGACAACGGAAAGTTTTGAGGAGATGGAAGATATCGATGAATTCTTCATTGCCTACTATGATCATATGCTTTGGATAAAGATTGGAGGCAAAGAGGGAAATCCTTGGCCTGAAGAACCACAAGAGAATGAGCATGGAGAGAGTCCTGAAGCTCCTATACCTCCAGGTAATATTGTTCCTATCTTTGAGGAGAATAATTCACATCTCATCACTACTACTTCTGTTGAATCTTCAATTAATGATAGTAAGGATGAAGTGGATGATGACATTATTGTTGAGCATGCTCACATGTTTGAAAATACTAATACTCACTTGAATGTAAGTTACAATGCTTTAATTGGGGACGTTGCTTGTACTGTTAGTGCCTCATTATGCAATGATCATGCTTCTCCTCCTAGTACTATACATGATGAGGATATAGAATTGAATGAGACTTTAACTTGTTCTTATGATGATGATGTCATATGCATGCTTTGTATTGATAAAAAGAATGATAAACTTGTGGTATGACATAACAAGAATTTTGGTAAAGAACATGACACATTTAATAGTACTAGAGATGTTGAAATTGATAAGCATGAATTTGTGGAGGGTGATCCCCTAAGTAAGGAATCTAAAATTTCAATTGACAAAATCATAAATAAGAACAAATCCTTTCATGAAGATGAATCCTTTGGTGATTGCGAAGATGATGTCCTAAACTCCAAAAGTTGTAAATTTTTAACATCTACTTTGCAAGCACAAAAGGATTTTAATAATTTGGTTGATTGCTTGATTCCTACTGAAGGGAATCTTATTGACTTTCTTAGTTGTGATTCATACTTAGAGAGTTTTGTTCCCAAGATATTCTCAATCCATCCTATATCTCTCTATATTTGCATTCTTGGATTAGATACTGTTTCTGGTCCAATGTTTATTTTGCAGAGTCACACCAAGCAAAGTAGTTGTTACAAGTCCTATGTTTCAACACCTGTACTCATTAATCGGGAGCAACTTCCTAGAAAGTCCAACATAGGGGGCGTTAAAATAAAGGAATTCATGCTTCTCATTCGGGATGAGAACTTCTCCTATAAGAGTCTAAGGAGATTTAAGCGGAAGGTTGTCTCTTTCCTCTCTTGTTTTCTTCTTATTGTCATATCATTAGTTGGACTTAATTGATTAATGATGCAAACAAGTGTGGGGGGACTCTCCAATAGGATTAGCTATTTTTCTTCTATTAAATGATTTTGAATTCAATAAACTTCCCTCATTTCGGTCTCTAGCTTTCTTTAGGCCAAGTGGAACATGAAATAGTTGTTTGTTGTGAATTGATTGTCTGAACCTTGTTTTACAGCTATATGTATATAATGGATTTTTCCTATGATGTTTTTTGATTTTCGTTGCATGTGTGCATGAATGTTCGATGTTGCTTGCAAATGCCGTGCGTCTTGATTGTTAAATCTTTCCTTCCAATCATTGCGGATAATGTTTGACTTAAGTGGCGGGGAGATTTAGGATTTAGAGTGTTTCCAAGCAGCATCTTGATTTTTAACATTCAACTGAAATTTTTAACATGCATATGGAATTTGATTGACCTTTATTAGTATTAGTTTTCTACTTGAATTTCCAGAGTCTTAGAGTCAATTTTAGCCCATACATGAACTTTTTGTGCTTAAGTTGAGATTAGGAGTTGTTGATTTAGATTAGTGTGATATTGGGTACATATGCCATGAATAATGATTTATTGTGCTTAAATTGCATCATGAGCAAATGATACAAATTTCACCACGACCAAATTTCAAGTAGCAGGTAAAGAACTCTCGGGTGAGTTTCGCCGTAGCGAATATCGCGCATTACCTGATTTTTACTCCAGAAGGAAAATAACCCAACCTAGCTTGATGGATCCGACCCAAAACGGTTTCTAATGCTATTTTAGGGCATTTTCGAAAGGGGAAAGGGAGGATTATTGGTACGCGACTAGCTTCCGGTGAGAACGACCCTGGGGTTGTCACTATATAATCCTTGGAAATCAAAATTAATATTCTCGATCCATTTTCAAGGCTAACCAACGATCTAAGTTTACATTTTATGGCTTAGTTGGATCAAGAATATTTCCCTTGGTCTTTATACTTAATGACATTTATGTCCCTGGCTTATATTCTTAGTAATTTTAAAGCCTTGGGACTAAATTGACCAGGGTCTCTTTGGTCCATTGATATCTTGTCTTTCTGTACTTTCATTTCTGGGCCTTGTCTTATCTCATATCTACCAATTTGGCTTCTATTTCTATTTACAGAAAATGGTGGATATTACACAATTCACAGTTCGCCACGGTCAAAGTTCAATCAGAATAGCATGAACTCTTGAGAGATGTTCGACATAGCGAATATCGCGTGTCAGTACCAAATTTTGCTCTAAATGGAAACTAGACCCGACCCGCCTTCTTGGATCCGACCCTGGATGGTTAGGATAACCAAATTAGGGTATGTTCAAAGGAAGCAACAGTGGAAGGAGGCAGAACACACTCACACTCATTTTTCTCTCATCCTCTCTACTCTCAAATCCCTAACTTCACCTTCATATCACCATCAATCCATAATGAGCCTTCAATCATCCATTCACAGCCCGCTTTCGCATCGAATGAGTAGCTAAGCATCTCATTTCCTCTTGAAGATGAAGAGGGTCAGAGTTTGAAGTTCCGAAAGGGGAGTATTTGTACGTAGATACTTGGTCTCGGTCGAGCCAAACTGGATTATTTGTGTATTGAGTTTGTTTTGTGATTGACATGGTAGAATGAAGTCTTATTTCTACTTATTTAATGAAATCTTCGTTGTTCTCTTTAATCTTCCTAATTGTGCTTGATTTTAGAGGTAATGATGTGTTGAGTTAAATTTTTCACATCACGACTTCTATACACACACTAAGTGCTTTTAAAGGATTTCATGGAATGAAGTTCATTACATGGAATTTCTGCCCAGCGAGTTTTTGGGGTTTTCATTACTAAACTTAGTGCGAAAATCGATACTTTCCCTAATCTTTTGTGAACTATGATGACCTACTCATTTTCAAGAGGAAATCCACTATCCAACACCTTTATAATTCAATCCTGTTTTGCTGCTTCCGCATAATTCAAAAATACCAAAAACAAGTTTTCCTCTGAATTTAGGTCTTAGGTGCATACCAATTTTGATTCAAAAACAGCAACCATTTGCATCAAAAATGTAATCACAAGCTAGTAACTATTGGTACACAGTAGCTCCATAGAGAACGACACTAGGGTTGCACCCTGTGTAATCCTTGGAAATCATAAATATTTTTTTGATCCATTTTCAAGACAAGACAATGATAAAGGTTTATAATCTGTGGCGTAAGTGAATTTCACAGAGAAACACACTCTCAGATGTAGTGCACCGTGACTAAAGCTGAATTTCGCTGTGGCTAAACTTGCATTGTTAACGAGAGATTCCTCTCGGGTAGTGTGCGCCGCGACCAAAATATATTTTCTCACGGTTAACAAGCTAAATTCTCACTTGTTAACCCTCTCGGGTACTGTTTGCCGTGATGTAATTATATTTTCACCGTGACCAAAATCCCCTTTTCACACTTCATTCACTTGTTTCATTTCATTTTCAATACATAGATACACTTCAATCATACATACTCATTCATACACTTACACTCACCTATTCCATTCATTTTTAAAGTGTGTTTTGAGTTGTTTTAATTTTGCTCCTGCCTTGATTTTTCCTTTGTATACCCAAAAAGAATCATCTAGAACTTTAGATCCCAGAGATTGAAAGAACATTGAGGGAGAGACGTAAGGCTCACAGAAGCAAAGAGAAAGGCAATGTAGGTAGAGAATTAGGCATTGAAGTAGGAGAGTCTAGTGTAGAGAAGATAGATAATTTAGGAAATTCTTATATAGAAAACACTATGGCTAAAAATCAACCAAACCCCCAAAACAGAAATATAAATGAAAATCAACTGGGGAATGGTGATAGAAGAAATGGTGAATATGAGAGAAAAAGGGACAAAAACGAAAATAATAGAAGAAGAACTATTAGAGAAGCCACCACCTCTGATGTGAATTATGATCCATTTACTGCTATTTGCCCAAATTATGATGTCAATTTTGATATTAAAGGATTACTCATTAATTCTCTTCCTAAATTTCATGGATTGGCAGGAGAGGATCCATACATACATTTGCAATCATTGTCAATTATATGCAAGAGCATGAAACTAGTTGGAGCCTCGCTTGACCATGTTCTATGGAAGGTTTCCACTTATCATTGAAATGGAAGGCAAGGGAATGGTTCATGAGCTTTCCAAGGCACGTAGCCAATGCCTATCAGAGTTGGGGGAACCTAAGGAAAGCATTTTTGGAGAAATATTTTCCATCCTAAAGAATATCATCTATGAGGAAAAGGAGATCTATTCCGCATGCTAAAAGTTTGATGAGTCGTTGTACGACTATTGGAATAGATTTCAAGATCTTTTTTCTCGATGCCTTCTCCATCAAATACCCAATGAGCAATTAGTTCAATATTTCTATGATGGGTTAAAAGGTTAAGAAAAAGGAATGCTAGATGCTACTGCTGGAGGATCATTGATAGATTTGATGACTGAAGAAGCTTGGGAACTTATAAAGAAGATGGCTTTGAACCACCAACAGTATAGTGTAAGAGACGCTAGGGCTACCCATGAGATTAGAACTTCAAATGCACATATTAGGAGAATGGACACCCTAGAATCGAAGGTCGATTCTTTGGAAAGCAAAGTCACATCCCAATTGTCTCTAATCACTGCTGAGTTGAAGAGTTTGAATGCTAATAAAGCCATGGATTTAACTGCTCCAAGTTGTGAGACGTGTGGGTTAGTAATGCACATAACAAGTGTATGCCCAAGCCGGTTTAAGGACGTATCTATAATAAATCAGGCAGACCCAACCAGAAATGAGATCCCTACTCCAATACATACAATGAAGGGTGGAAATCCAACCTAAAGTTTAGTTTGAGGGGTGAAGAAGCCGATGGCCACAGATTTCAATGAGGTGGAGGAGCTGGACCGTCTAACTCCAACATCCAGAATAAACAAGCCTTGAGTATGCCACCAAAGGAACATATAAATTAGCTTCTTCAAAATATGCTGATTTTACTCAATGAAGAGAAGGCTTCTATAGCTAACCAATTTAATTCATTAGCCTCATTGATTCAGAAGGATTCCTCAAAGAATGATGTGACATATGCTTTGGAAAAGAGGATGGAGAAATGGGAGACAAAAACAGAAAATTTAAACTCCTTTGTCACTCAACTCTCAAAAAACATGAGTGAACAACAAGCAAGGAGTAGTGGCTCCATACCTTTGAATACCGTCATCAATCCTAAAGGATTAAATGCAATCAATCTGAGAAATGGAAAGCAAGTGAAGTTTAAGGATGAGGAAAAAGAGGAGAAAGAAGAAGAGGCGAGTGAATTTCAAGCATTGCCACATCCCACGACCATTGAAAAGAAGAGTGAGAGCATTAAGGAGTAGAAAATGCGGCTAAAAGGAGAATTTTCCTCACAAAAAGAAGAAGAAAGAATGACTTCAGAGCAAGGGACTAAGAGCTCGAACTTAAAAGGAAGCAAGCATGGTTCTGCCTCAGTAAAAGGTAAAGAGGTAAACATTGATGAACTCCCTTTTCCCAATTCATATTTAATTCTGAAAAGAAAAGTGAAAAGGAGGTTTATGATTTGTTTAGCAAAGTAGAGGTTAGTATTCCATTGCTTGAGTTAGGGAACATATGCTAAATATCTTAAGGACCTGTGCACTAATAAGAGAAAGTTTAGGCCAAATGAAAAGGTCCAAGTAAGCTTCAATGTTTCAGCCTTGTTTGAACCTCAAATTCTAGTGAAATGCCAAGACCCTGGATCTTTTATTACCCCTTGCTCTATAGGTAAAATAACTATAGGGGCACCGTTACTAGATCTAGTGGCCACAATTAACATAATGCTAAAATCTGTCTATCAAGCTTTAGGGATAAAAAAAATTTGAGCCCACATCAGTAGTACTCCAACGAGCAGATAGAATGATTAGGTATCCGGATGGGATAGTTGAGGACATTTTAGAAAAAGTGACAGACTTAGTTTTCCCTGCTGACTTTTATGTGCTTGACATATCTAAAGAATCCATGAGTGAGTCCACCTTCGTAATGGGAAGACCCTTCTTGAGGACCGCTAATACTATCATTAGCATGAAAGAGGGTAGCATATCAATGGAGGTAGGGGAGAGTAAGATCCATTTTAACATGTATGAGGCCATGAGACATCCGTATGAGGATTATTCTTTGCTAAGTGTAAATACCATAGATGCTGTTATTGATGATGCATGTCCTAAATTAGAAATAGGAAATGAACTTACAAATTAAAAAATTCCTGTTGAACCCCCTGATCCACCGTTATATTCCTGTAAAACAATTGAAACATGCACTCATTTTATATTAGTTGATAGCATGCTTTTTATGACATATACACATTCTATGAATGTCACCAACAAGTTCATGAATGCCTTATCATGTATAAATAGTGATGACACCTCTGGAAGAGGAATTTCAATTGATTTTCTACAACCATTTGATAAAATTTCAGCTAAATTGGTTGTACCTATGCATCTTATGCTTGGAATTACAAAAGATACGGATAGGGACACCGATGAGACTTGAAAGCCGTCATGATTCTCAGGTTGTTCCTTTCCCTCATGCAACCATTTACTGTGATGTTGTGATGACTATGTTGTGAATATAAATGATTCAAGTGTGGAGGAGGAATATTGCTAGTAGTGGTAGCTTAGCTGTTTTTATCAGTTAGGATTGTTTTGAATTCAATAAACTCCTTGAATTGTAATTAACTTGTCTTTAAGAGGTTTGTTCTTGAAAAGGGTCTTGATTGTATGCTTTAGGACGTTCATAATGATTGGTTTAAGTTATAGGTGTGAATGCTGACTATTGTCTTGTGTTTTGTGTTTCCATCTTTGTGTTTTCTTCTCTGTGGTGTTTCGCTACGACGAAATACAATTTTCACCGTGACCAAACTTTTTGTCTGTGAGTCTATCCTCTCGGGAAGTATACGCCGCGATGAATTTAATTTTCACCATGGCTAAACTTTGGTTGCGCCGTGGCGAAAATTGTGTCACTTAGCCTCCCGCCAGTTTTTCTTTTAAGTCCATTTTTCTTTTTCATTCTCCATTTCGCCGTCATCGTTGGATTGCTCTGTCTCTCACATTTCCGTTCATTCTCTATTTACCGCCACAACTCTAACGTTACTCAGCACCACTGCATCCTTGTAGATTAGAGTAAGCAATCTCAACCTTTTTCTTCCATTCATTTCCATTTTCTTTCGATTTTCATCTAGTGTTTTCACCATTGTCACTGTTCAAGTTCTGCAATTTTTGCCGCAACGAAGTTAACTGTTCACCGTGGCTAACCCTAATTTTCACTGCAACTAACTTGAGCTACAGCTAGTTTTCATCTATGTTAACTTGTATTTTCATTGTTTTTCTATTTGATTTGTTGTGTCGAGCCAGTCACCGTGCCTAGAACAAGTTGCCTAATGTAACAAAGCCACCTGTCCTTAATCCAAAACCATCCCAGTCCTTTGAGGACATTTTAGAGCTCACTATGAAGTGTCCTTTGGTTAATACCTATTGACTACCCTTTTATTCGCATATTGACTGAGTCTGGCATTGCTAGCCTTATCGCGAGCGCTCCCAGGGGAACCTCACATTCGTCCATCACTTTTATTCCATATGCCACCATGAGTCTACACTTTTCATCGACTTCTGAGGAACCACGCTGTAGCACGCGATTAGCCGTTATACCATCCGTGTCTACTTCTTTTACCTCTTACTGAACGTGATCATTACGTTTAGTTCATGAGCCAGTTCCCTGAGGACGCTATTGTCGAGACTCTATGTCTATATGGGATGGGTTGGCATACTCCTCATAGGTCTGAGATGTATATCCGGTGTTCTGAGTGCCACCCTGTGAGTAAACCCTATATTCACCTCGTTTGCAATAATATCCTCTCGACCAGCTACTTAGCGAGCATCACGAAGAAGCACGCCCTCTACATTTGCATGTTGATGCAGGGGATCAGCTTTAACGTGTCGACTCTCATTTATTCTAGCCTTCGTGATGCCGTCCTCACTTCCAAAACCACGAAGGCCATCATTTTCCCACATCTCATTTTTGATATATTCACTAAGTTGGAGATCCCAGAGTACCCTGAGGACTATCCGTTTGCCTCTGCCCCTATTTTTATTTACGAGAGGATCCATTGAGCTCCCACACCTCAGCTTGAGCCCTACATTATAGACGATCTGCTGGCTGAGGATCAGGAGGCTCTAGCACCCCAGGCACTAGACGTTCATCCAGTATCTCCAGCCCCCATTACACTTGAGAGGGAACGAAGGTAGCGTAGAAGGATGGATGCCTTGCTTGCACAGAGCTTGTACTTTTAGCTACCTCCGGAGGAGGATGATATTAGTGGTGCAGGACCTTCGGGAGATGGACCATCTAGAGAGGGCAGAGCAACGGAAGGGACTGAGGAGGAGGAGGCTGCTACGGAGGTGGATTCCAAGGGTGACTTAGCCATGGATGGATAGGATTAGTTTTTTTTCTTTCTGTTGAACTTTGATACAGTTGTAATGGATTTGTTGTGGATTATGTTTTTCAACTATATATGTATAGATGTTTTCCTTTGCTGTTTTATCTTAATTCCGTTGCATGTGCATGAATTTTTGGTATTGCTTGCGAGTTCCGTGCTTTATCTGCTTGTTAATTTTTCCCTTCAATCATTGAGAATAATGTTTGATTTATGTGTGGGGGAGAATTATGATTTAAATTTTCCAAGCATTACCTTGATTTTAAAATGCAATCGAAATTTGTAGAAGGTTAGATGTTGGGCTATTTTTACTAAAACTTTGGAAAATTTCAAGTTTCTTAAAATATTTTCTAAAATTGCTGATTTTCCAGAGGTTTTGAACTACAAATTTTGCTCTCAGACCATTTACGCCGTGACCAACTTTGTTGTTCACCACAGCAAAAGTAGTCAAAATAAGGTAATTCACCCTCGGGTGTGTTTCGCCGCGACCATCTTGTGGTTGCGCCATGACGAAACCACTTACTCACATAACTCATCTCTCAGATATGTTTCGCCTCAACCAACTTGCTGGTTAGCCGCGGTGAAACTTCAGTGCAAATAAAAAAATTATTATTAGGTTTTGAATTTCAAAAATAAATATTCTTCTTATCTTATTGCCTTTAATACTCCTGACCAAACAAATGATATTATGATTTTCATAGATAATGCATTGGAAAGTTGATGCATGATTTTCAAGGATAAGAGCTTTTAGTTAATTGCATTTCTCAGTTATTAGCAAATGATAAGCATAGATGCAGTTTCGAATTGACTTTTTGCATTTTCAATTCTTCAGACTGTTTAATTGATACATTAGCCTTGTCGTGAGGATAATTGGGCCTAATTTCATTTGATTTGTGTGGGTTTGTTTTGATTTTTAATCTCTCTAAAACTTATCTTGAATCTTAATTAAAGCTTTATGATCCAATATCTTGTGAAAATGATGGAGGCCTTCATTTCAAAACCTTTCATTTTACCCAAACACAAACCCTTCATAACTTAACCATTGTCACCCTTTTGAGCCATTCACTCTTGGAAACCGGCATTTGGAAAATTACATTTGTATATGCAAACATATTTTGGTCAAATTGTGTTTTATGTGTTATCTTTGAAAAAATAAAAAAAGAGAAAAGAAAAAATTAAAAAATAAAAAATAAAAATATATAAAGAATAGAAGTAGAGAAATAAAAAAATAATATAATGTTTGAATATGTATTTCTCTAAAGTCTTTCAAGTGCACTAACATGATTGGATTCCTTTGGTGCTGTGTATTCAAGTATTTCTTTTCATCATTTCACTTTATTAGTTGAAACCCCCATCATCCATCTTAAACCCCAAAGTCCTCTTGATTCACACTATATTGATCTTGTGGTAGAGAGGTAGAATAATTACAAGCCTATGGTAGAGATTAGAATAAGCAGACTATGAGTGAAATTGTCCTTACATCGCGAACTGAGAGAGAAACACTTATACCTTCTGAGAGGAAGTCTCTTTTATTCAGTCTTTTGAAGTGAATTCTCTCAAGGATTGATTTACAATTGTATCTGCCAGTGTCCTTGTTAATTCCTTGACAGATGCTTTTACTAAATTTTGTGGTCCTGAACTAATGAGGATACATTCTTGATGCATTGATCATGTTAAAGTTTTGAAAAGCTTTGTCCAAGAGTACAAAGGTTTAAGTGTGGGGGAATTTAATTGAGCATTATTTATACCTCTTTGCACGTGACTTTCCAGAGTTTTTAATCCAATTTTAGCCCATTCATGACCATTCTTATGCTTAATTTGAGAATTAGAGTTGTTGATTTGGACTTGTGTAATTTTGGGTGCATTTGCCATAATAATGATATTATTGTGCTTAAATTCCATCATAAGCATATGATACCTCAATTATTTGCTATTCCATTTCAGGAGCTCTGATCAAGAACATGAGGAAACATCTCTAGAAAAGTTCGCTGCGGCCAAAGTTCAATCAAAATAGCATGAACTCTCAGGAGAGGTTCGTCGTGGTGAATATAGCATGTCGACACCAGATTTTGCTCCAAATGGAAAATAAACCTGACGCGCCTTCTTGGATCCGGCCCTAGACGGTTAGGATAACCTAATTAGGGTAAGTTCGAAGGAAGCAATAGTGGAATGACGCAGAACACACTCACACTCATTTTTCTCTCGTCCTCTCTACTCTTAAATCCCTAACTTCACCTTCATCTCACCATCAATCCATAATGAGCCTTCAATCATCTATTCGGAGCCCGCTTTTGCATCAAATGAGTAGCTGAGCATCTCCTTTCCTCTTGAGGATGAAGATGGTCTGAGTTCAAAGTTCCAAAAGGGGAGTTTTCAATCTTTATTTATGTTATAGATTACTTGGATTCTGAGTTAGAACTTGTAATTTGTATATAGATACTTAGTCTCGGTCAAGCCAAACTTGGATTATTTGTGTTTTGAGTTTGTTTTGTGATTGACATGATAGAATGAAGTCTCATTTCTACTTATTTAATGAAATCTTCGTTGTTTTCTTTATGGAATGGAGTTCATTATATGGAATTTCTGACCTAGCAAGTTATTGGGGTTTTCATTACGAAACCTAGTGCAAAAACTGATACTTTCCATAATCTTTTGCAAACTATGATGGCCTACACATTTTCAAGAGGAAATCCACTATCCAACACCTTTACAATTCAATCCTGTTTTGCTGTTTCCTCATCATTTGAAAACACCAAAAACAAGTTTTCCTCTGAATTTAGTCTTAGGTGCATACCAATTTTGAATCGAAAACGGTATCCATTTGCATCGCAAATGTAATCACAAGCTAGTAACTATTGGTATACAATAGCTCTGTAGAGAATAACCCTAGGGTTGCACCCTGTGCAATCCTTGGAAATCCCAAATATTTGTTAGAATAGGATTTGACCAAGAGGGGGTGAATAGATCTACTATAAAATACAGGCACTTTAAAATTCACAGAATTAAAAGAGTGAAGTCACCGAGAGAATAAGAAATATGAACACAGAGATTTATACCGGTTCGGTCTCCTTGACCTACGTCCAATCCTCAGAGCACCCATGAGAATTGCAAATCCACTATCAACAAATGAACAAGGCTTCACAAGCCTGTACAATCTAGGATCTCACTCCCCCTTTCACTTCTTACTAAAACAGAGTCTATCACTCTTTGTTTCTATCTCACTTTCAGCCCAAATTACTCAAGGCCCCGTCCTTGAGTTTCTCACAAGTTTACAAAGTATTTTGGCCTCAGATATCTCTCTCAGAAGAGTAGATGGCTAATAATGAAGTTCAGAAAGAATTAATGGAAGATTACAGAGAATGTAGTGTTGATACCTTATTTTGATGATAACAAAATGATTTCAAGAGTTATAAAGCTTAAATTGTTGTTGAATATGTAATTTTAATGAAATACTCGAGTTCTGTCAAGGTTGTGAGAAAGTATTGAGGAATGCTCGAGTAGTATGTTTGAATACTCGAGTATTAAAGTTTTTCATACGCTTAAAATCAATACTTTCAAGCAACACTTGAGTTTTTGTTGAAAGTGTTGACAATACTCGAGTTCTTGATTTCAATACTCGAGTATTGAAGGCTAAGAATGTTTTTGAAATCCAACACTTTAAGTGAAAACTCGAGTACTATGATAAAGTGTTGCAAACACTCGAGTGATTATTTTGAATACTCAAGTATTGGTGTTAAAATGTGCTTTGAAAGAATACTCCCATGTGAAACTCGAGTAATGATGTTGAAGTATTGGCAACACTCGAGTATTGTGTTGCAATACTCGAGTATCGGGCTTGTTT
>JANTPZ010090523.1:0-35375 GCA_025593235.1 Vachellia pachyceras | reverse complement strand
CAACCCCCAATGGAAAATTGTGGAATAGCCCTAAAATTCAAATGGCGTGGTCGAGTTCTCCTGTAAAAGGTATTGTTCTGTTCTTACCTTTTTGGTATATAATTACAGTCCATACTCCAAAGCAGTATATAATTTTCCCTTTTGATATGTGCTGCATGAAGTTAATTCTAACTTGCTAAAGTGCTGGAAGAGTTATCCCATTAAGCAATATCTGATTCCTAGTCCTAACTTGAACTCCGAACACCTTACCGGCCTCTTTTTTGGGCCCTTTGTCGTTTTTGATATGGAATTCACAATAGATAAAATTTTGCAAAAATTGAGACCTGTTATATCCTTTTCCTGGGGTTCCCCCCGATTTTATACCTGCTTAAAATAATTTGGTTGCAACGTATCATCTTACTTCTCAAAAAGACTATTACCTGAAATAATAAAGGAAACTCCAGCAACCATTTGGCGTTTGTGATGACTCTGACCCGTGGTTGCTGCTTGAGATTACCTACTTTACTGTAACAGTCATGAAATTATGGTCCGTCTGAGTGTAGGATTTTGGGATCCCGAGGGCAATGCTTTAGTTGTTCAACCTTTGTGACTCTTCTTCCTGAGATTGTCTTGTATCCATGTGCGGACCTACATTGACTTCAGTAGGTTCAACCGCACTTCCTGACTTCCAGAAAATTAGGTATATATTAGTATTATATGATTTATTTTGTACCCACTCATTTGCTAATTTTGAACCCTATAGATTTTTGCTCAAATTCTTCTTAAAAGATATTAAGAATAAGTCTCACTTATTTTCTCAAAAAATAGTTTGCACCCCTGAATCAGAGTCCTGAGTTTGCCACTGCCTGTATCCTTTAAAGTCCAAACACATGCAATTGTTTCTTTTGATATGCTATAATCTAGTCGATAATTTTTGTGAACTCATCATATTTCTTTTAGAGTTTCAAACGACTTTGCCGTGATGTGGTACAATTCATTTGTCTGTTGCAGGCATAGTATCGCCATCTTATAGGAATGGGATGTCACCCGCGTCTTCTGGAGCGCGATTAGGAGGGGATTATTATTCAACTTTCCACAAGACCGGCAACAGGAAGAAGTTCACAAAGCAAGAGTGGGATAATTTCACACGGGAATCCACTAGACAAGCCCTGTCAGAATGGGCATCTTCTCCAGAATTCACTGAGTGGATTGTCGAGCATGCTGACAGGATACAACTCCTTCCAAGCGAAGGTTCAGATGGGTCAGAGGAAAGTGAAGCGGATTCCTCTGACGAGAATGGATTTCGAATTTTTAGCTAGCAATGATTATGGTTGAAGTGAAGGTTATACTACTTGGTAAGCGTTTTTTGTTTTTCAAGAATTAGGTGGAAGCAGTTAATTACGGTTGAAGATTCACTAATTGGTACCCATTTTTTGTATTTTCAGAATTAGGAGCAGTGGCAAGATCGATTGATACTGTGATAGGAAGTCAGAATTGATTTTGTAAGTAACATGTAGATTAGATAATGCTGCACTTTGCCTGAATTCTCTACAGTTCTTTTTTTCCCGGTTATATCTCAAATTGTTTAGACAATTTTAATTATAAATGGATACTTTTAGTTTAATTTGAATGAAGCTGGCTGAGTTCTTTTATGCGTCTCCCAATCATTTAGTATATGGTAACGGATTAAATAATTTAGTCTTTTTTTTAGTAATAAAGGGTAATTACCCCGCCATGCAGGCACGAGGCGGCTACGCATAAACCCGACCTCCGGGGGTTGAAGAAACCCGAATTTCATTCATACTACTAAAAATTTTGCTCGGTTGGACCTTACTAGAAATATTGTTTTTAAACATAATTTTTGTATTCAAGTTTAAATTCTTAATTCTGTTGATTTTTGTATTAATAAACTATTATTAGGAAAAAATTCTAATTTAAAATCTTCAATTGTAATTTTTCATAATTTAAATTTGATCTTTGAATTAAATATTTTTGGTTTGATATTTCAATAAAAAAATTCTAACTTGGATGCGTATGCGGTATGCGTGTATTTGCATATAAATATTTTAGGTATTTGACAAGTTATGGTTAGCCTAAAGGAAAAAAAAATAATTTACTCTCAACGGAATCACTGCGGTTGACTCCTCTTATCATGAAAGTACAAGGACCTATCCCCAGTTTTGACTCTGGTTGACGCTGAAGATCTCTGGCGAATTTGTAAGTAAATGGTGTGTACTTTTATGCGCTGTCACGAGAAATTGGGAGGGAAAAGGCAAATATATTGCCAGCGAAGAGAGAGACGCCCATTAAGTGCGAAGACTCGTCTATCGGATGAGGTTTTTGGGACAAGAAAACCGCCAACTTTACCAATTCCTGTAGGTCAGAATCAGATCCTGTTCAAGCAACATCGTCTATTCTCCCTATTTTGGTGAAACCTTAACACCAAGAAATCTCTGGGTAAAGTTCTTGAATTAAAGATTTGAAGGATGAAACAAGAGGATATATTCGAGCTTAGTCAACATCATTTGCTTAACATCCCCCGAGAAAGGGAACTTGCAAGTAGGGGATCCATCAAATCTCGTTCTCGCTTTCCCTTTTCAAGATCTTCTTTCCATATACAGAAAGGACGTGATGCACCCGCCGAACCGGAGCATTTTGGGTTCTCCCTCTAGCTCCTGCTCGGTGACGGAGACTGTGAATGGTTCGCACCACTTCGAAATTCGAGGCTACTCTCTCTCCAAAGGGATCGGCGTTGGCAAGCATTTAGCCAGCGAGAATTTCACGGTTGGCGGGTACCAGTGGGCTATATATTTCTATCCCGATGGCAAGAATCCCGAAGACCATTCTGCGTATGTTTCGGTTTCTATTGCGCTTGCGAGCGATGGCACTGATGTACGAGCACTGTTCGAGCTGACTTTGGAGGACCAAAGCGGAAATGAAAGGCATAAAGTGCATGGCCACTTCGATCGATCGCTTGAGGGCGGACCCTATACGCTCAAGTACAGAGGTAGCATGTGGTGAGCTTTCATTTTTCTGAGTATTGATTCGTTCATTCATTAAGGGTTTTCTGTTCATTCAAAAGATTGTATTCCTCGGGCATGATGTGCCATTTGTTTTCTGTGAACGGCACCTTACCTGTCTCTTAAATCTTAATACTGGCGTGATGTATAAGTTCTTCAGTGTTTTACTTGTGCACATATATTGCCAGCACTAATGAATGGTGTTTGTAGGCATTTGGGGGGGGGGGGAATGTGCAATGAATCTGCTTGTTCAGTTATTTCATTGGTACAAATGAAGTTTTAAATTTCATGGTAGACTTTTAAATTAACCTGTACATTTGTAAATTAGAATCACACATACCACGTGTCATATCCTACCTTGATGTGACAATCTTTCATTGTTATGTTCAGTTTCATGCTACTATAATTTTGCCTGACGTACTTCTTTTTTGATAAACATCGACTGATATACTTCTCTTTTCTTTAGGGGCTATAAGCGATTTTTCAGGCGAGTTCAGCTTGATGCATCTACCTTCCTTAAAGATGATTGCTTGAAGATAAATTGCACGGTTGGTGTTGTTGTCTCATCTTTAGTTTGTCCAAAATTGAACAGCATACAGGTTCCTGAATCCGATATTGGAGCACATTTTGGCACACTATTAGAGAATGAGGAAGAAGCAGATGTCATTTTCTCTGTTTCTGGGGAAAAGTTTCGTGCACACAAGCTTATGCTGGCTGCTCGGTCTTCATTATTTGGGAGTGAACTTTTTGATAGGATGGAGGAAGATAGTAAAGAGATAGTTGTTACTGACATGGAACCAAGGGTTTTCAAGGTAATGCTTACCTCAAGAGAAAGTATCTTTCCTCGTTTCCTTTCTCATTTCATTTAGACTTCTCCTAGCTTCATTTGTGTGGCTGTCTGTTGTTTCTTGTTCGCTTTTGTCGAGCAGGTATTGCTTCACTTTATTTATAAAGACACACTTATAGACGATGAAGAGCTGTTTATGTCACGATCATCGTTCTTGCCATCAATATTTGACACATTCGCCACAAAATTATTAGCTGCTGCAGAAAAGTATGATTTACCAAGACTTAAACTGATGTGCGAGTCTGTACTTTTCAAAGAAATATCTGTAGATGGCCCTTGCTGATTATTATCATGCGACGGAGCTAAAGTCCTGTTGTCTGAAATTTTCCGCTGAAAACCTTGTTGGTAAGCTTTCCTACTTAACTTTTCAACACTAGAACTTGAGATTTGAAGTTCAACTATTTTTTAGCATATAAGATTTGGCATCCTTTTGTGCTATGCTGTGTTCTTCTGCAGTGTAAAATTTATAAATAGTTGGCATATTATGTATTTCTAGCTGACTAACCAGTAGATTGTGGCATAATTTAATGGGCAATGATTACAGAAATTGTTAAACTTTGAGTTTCAAGCTGACAAGATTTTCCTGCCCAGTTTAGTTGCAGACTTTTGTTTCATGAGCTCCTACTCAAGTTCTAAAATTAAGCATGTTTAGAAAGACTTCACTGATTGATAGGTGGTATGTGTGGATGTTTAAATAGTTTCACTTCATTGCATTTTTCCTTCAGTATGCCAGAATTTACATATGTAGGTTGCTCTGTAAAAAAAGAATCAACAATTGCATTTATCAATAGCGTATGTTGGAAACTTCTGATGGTGTACTTCTTAATCTTTGTTGTATGGGAACAAACTTATAATTGTCATGTTAAATGTGTGTGAAGCAACTGCATTTTGGGAGCTCATTATCAACCACTCTGCATGAAAATGATAAACTCTTCCTCTGAAAATTAAGTTTCTGTTTTTAACAAATCTGTTTTCTTGTTTCTAATTTGCGGAAGCTGGAAGATAAGAAATATATTTTCTAAAGGAAGAAGTTAGGTGCATGTTGGGTGATTGTGCGCAATTTGTCTCTTTCAGTGCTAAATGTTGAGATGTATTTGAATCAATTAGGCAATGGAAAAGACTGCAGAGGCACCAATTATCCAGTTTCTACTTTTCAACTTTCATCCCCCCCCCCCAAAAAAAAATGTTTACCTTAACTCAATTCGACTATCCAATCTAGCCACCATTCAAGGCTTATGTGAAAAGGCTGGCTGTAATCTTTATTTTTGGGACCCCACCTCTTTATTTGCATTCTTATGGTTTAACTAGTGAACATGTAAGAGGAATCCTAATGGTACATGATAGATGCTGGGTTGAAATGAGAGAACAATTGAGGGTTTCCTAAAGGATAGAGTGCCAGAATCTCAACACACTATGGCAACAGGTTGGAGAATCTCCATTGAAGTAAAGTTCATAAATTCATTCGAAATCATTCTTACTTAATATCATATGACACTGACACAACAGCAATGTTATACCAAAACATGAAACGCCCGCTAAGACATGAAAAGCAGCGTGCAAATAAAGTAACCAATTAATCAGTAACTCTCTGAGGTCCGAGCCACTTCAATTCTGGCATGTTTGCTCCTTCTGGATTATGTCTTTGAAGGCTGCTGAGGTGGCAGTCTCTTGTTAGTGTATATCTGTAAACTTTGAGTTTTGCCTCTCAGTAGGCTTTGTAGTTCTCAGAGAACAAATCTTCATGTTAACTCTGCCACATAAGGAACCAGAAAATCAATGTCTTGTATCATCTCCTGTATGTTATATTCATAGATCAAAGAAAAATCTACCCCCGTTTTTTCACCCAAAAAAACAATTTCTTGGGTGGGTGTTTCGGACCGAGGATGGGATGGGGAATTAGATTCACTTTTGTGTTTGTTATGGAGCATTGTTTCACCTACGGAAGGAAATATTATGGGCTTTTTCAAACTTTTTAAATTCAATTTTTGCAAAGAAATTTAGAAGCAATGTGTTCCAATTGAATTTATGTTTTTCTTTCCCTTAGTAGAATAATAAGCAGTCCTATTCAGTATTCCTAGGTAGTGGCACTGTGTTTGCGCTATTGTGATATTTTTAGAAACTGGCAACTATATTGTTGGTCTTGTACTGCAGTTTGATAGAAACCCATGTCACCCAAGTCCTATACTCGTACAGTAGGTTTGCTAAGAAAGCTAAGGTCAGGGAAAGTGGTGAAGGAAGTGGGTGCAGGTCAAAGGTAGTTATTTGAAGCCAACTTACATGGCAGAGAGCTTCAGGTGCATAAACGCCGCTTAGGCTACCAACTCCCTGCCCTTTTCACAGTTAAATTAATACCAGACTTTGCATATGCATCAATTTGGGCTTCCCATGTTCCATTGGAATGTAGCTTTGGTGGTTTGAGACTTTACTTTTTCGTTAGAAACTTGGAAATCCAGAAACAACTCAGTTTTGCCCCTCAGATTTCCAAGTTAAACATCCTTATTTTTACAAATGATTAATATGATCAACTCATTTAGGTGAAACCAACAAAGCTTAACTTTAGGGATTAATAAAATACGAGTTACCCTCTCTTTTTACAATGGTGGAGGACTCTACACCCCTTCACATAACTTACTAGGACTTCCTCTATGTAGGACCTAAGCAATTAACCAATTAATTGAGATTAATATATTGTACACTAAGCATTCAAATCTTATTATGGTTCTTTATTTTTGTTGGCTGATGTAGCTGTGATGCAATCTGATGGTTGAGTATCTCAAGGAGAACTGTCCATTGCTACAATCAGCTACTAAAGACGGTAGCAGTGTGCGAGGAAGAACTTAGCGGAGAAGGAAACCTGGGAAAATGGTGTTGAAAAAAATCCAGGTCTATGCGTTCAGCTTGCTGATGGTGTTAACAATAATGGTAGCAATCCAGCGCAAGAAGCTTGATGACGTAAGCTACCATTAGTTGTTTATTTGACAGATACCATCGATTATTACACAGTACAGCAAAGACCAACAGAAACCTGGCGTTGAGGCTGAGGGGAAGGTGGCCGGAATGCAAGACCGTGTAAAAGAAGCCATGGCCGTGTAACATGCTTGTTTTGTGCTCTTTGGCTAATAATATATGATCTGATGAGGATAGAGTGGCGGCGGCGACAGATCATATATTGTACTACCCCGGGCCTTTAGATATTAAGAAAGTTAAATAAGTTTTTAAATGTATTTATAGTTATATTTTTTACAAATTAATTCGTCTAAGTTATAAGTGATATATAATCTAAATGTATATATAAATACTTTTAAGTAATATTGATAATCAAACGTTACAATGAACTGATGGATTGTTGTAGTTTAGGGAACACAGATTTTTCTGAAGTTGTATAAACTATTAACTCATAAGGTATGAGGGGTGGGAATGCGGGTTGACCCGTCACAACCCACCCTCAAAGGGTTTCAAAATTGCAACTCCTATGCCACCGTTGGCTATTTGGCCCTAGAAGATAGAGAAAAAGGTTGAGGAGGCTTTTTTTTTAAGAAAATATTAGTAAAATAATTTAAAATAATGTAAGGTATGAACGAAGAGCCACTATACTCCCTTGAATTGTTGAAATAAATTAACATTTCATATGGGTAGATCTGTACTACCCATGCTGCATGGGTTATAATAGTAGCAAAAGGTTTATATCACTAGCTATAACGTGTTTGTTTGGGAACATCGTTTTTCAAACGGTGCATGTAAGTTGAGATAAAATCATCTCGAAATCTGTAAAAATCATTTCGAAATTCATAAAAATCATCTTGAAATTCATAAAACCATTTTAAAATTCATAAAATATCTCAAAATTTATAAATTTATTTTTTCCAATGGATTTCCTAAACACACAATAGCGAGTGCGCGCCCGCATGTGGTTTTTCCACCGCACCAAATATGATTCTAATCAGAAATAATTTTTGCTGGCTAAAAAAATACGAGTAAGAAATATTTTTACTGTATAACTCTTTTAATAAAAAATTATCCAAATATTTATTCTAACTTAATTTTTTATCTTTGTCCGAAGTTTATCTACTAAATTTGAGATTTTGTTCTCAAATTAAAACAGTATGATATGATTCTTAAATTATAATAATGGATGTGCTAAAATTCATGTTGAGAGTTTATTCTATAAAGACTTAATATTATTGTTGAGAGGCACCAGACATATAGAGAAGATAATAAAAAATACAGTTCTGAGTTTTTTCTGCCAAACTACATGTGTTTTTACTTTTTTTAAATTTAATTTATAAAAATAAAGATATATCCAGATTTTATTTTGATTTGTATTGTTTGATTTAAATTTTATTGAAATTGAAAAAAATAAGAAAAGTACATCTTATATCATCAGTAGAATCAAATTTAATTTGTTGTTAACAGATAAATTTATTAACAGAGTGTGATATATTAATTTAGTTTATCCTTATATTATTAATTTTCTTATTTATATCCGAAGTTTATCCGTAACAACCAGGATAATGGTATGATATGATTCTTAGATTATAATAATGGATATGCTAATTTTCAAAATTTATAGAAAATAAGAATCTGAATTTACACAAATTTAAAATTATAGTTGAGAGGCACAAGACATATTGAAAAAAAAAAGATTCATTACATCCATTTTTTATTTTTCAAATTTAAATGAACATAAACATCTAAATTTGTTTTAAAAATAAGGATGCATCCAGAATTTTATTTTGATTCGTATGCCATAATAAAAAGTTGATTCGTACTGTTTGATTTAAGTTATATTGAAATTGAAAATAATAAAGAAAAGAATATCTTAATATATATATCTTCAGTATAATCAAATTTGATTTATTATAACAGATAAGTTTTTATCCTGGATTCGATCAAATTCTGTTTTTTTAAAGAATCCGTACGTCCCTCCCGCTCTTTATCCAAAAACGGCTATATATAGCTCTGGATCTGCTGGTTAACCTTTCATCATCATTCCTCGTTCTCAAGGCGTTTGTGAATTAGTGATCTTTATCATAATTCTGAAGCTTCTCTTAATCCCTTCTCTTATTACGATATTAATTGTTTTCGAATTTCTTTTCTTCACCATGGGAGCTGGAACCGTAGTTGTTAGCAACAATAAAGCTTATCCTGGGAAGCTGACTTTCTCAGTTTTCAAAGCTTGTATTGTTGCATCCATGGGAGGTCTTATCTTCGGATACGATATTGGAATTTCTGGTAATCAATCTCTTCTTCTTAATCAGTTTTCTTCTTTTTATTTTTAATAGTAATACCCATGTTATCGAATTTTATAACTAATTGTTTAAACATTCAGGTGGGGTGACTTCAATGGATTCATTCCTACTTAGATTCTTCCCCGCCGTATATCGCCAGAAAAATCTGGACACGTCCACGAATGAGTACTGCCAATATGACAGTCAAATATTGACTTCATTCACATCTTCTCTGTATCTCGCTGCACTCTTGTCTTCTCTGGTGGCTTCCACCATGACCCGTAAATTCGGACGGAGAAATTCCATGCTCATCGGTGGCCTCCTCTTCTTCGTCGGCGCTTTACTCAATGGCTTCGCTCAAGCCATTTGGATGTTGATCGTCGGTCGCATGTTGCTCGGTTTCGGTGTCGGATTCTGCAACCAGGTATATAAATAATTCTCTCTCTGATAGTTATATTACATACGTGGTACATACATATATATATATATAGGGTTGTTTGGATAGTCCGTTGGGAGAATGATCACAGATTCCAAGATAAATATGTGTGAAGAATTTTGTAGCGCAGGAATGAATTTTGGGGAGACAAACGGCCTCCCCAAACAAGCTTTATAGTTATGTTCATTGACTGATAACAAGTTGGTCATTCTATATTACAGTCTGTTCCACTGTATCTCTCTGAGATGGCTCCGTACAAGTACAGAGGAAGTCTGAACGTTATGTTTCAAATGTCGATCACGATTGGTATTTTGGTTGCGAATGTTCTGAACTATCTCTTCGCCCCATTGGGTGGTTTGGGGTGGCGTTTGAGCTTAGGTGGAGCCATGGTGCCGGCGCTGATCATCACCATCGGCAGCTTCTTCCTTCCGGACACTCCGAACTCTATGATCGAGCGAGGGGATCGCGAAGGAGCGAGGGCCAGTCTGGAGAAGATCCGAGGAGTCGAAGATGTTGACGAGGAGTTTAATGATCTGATTACAGCCAGTGATGAGTCAATGAAAGTAGAACACCCATGGAAGAATTTGTTGCAGAGAAAGTACAGACCCCAACTCACTATGTCCATTATGATCCCCTTCTTCCAGCAACTCACCGGCATTAATGTCATCATGTTCTATGCACCCATTCTATTTAACTCCATCGGGTTCAAGAGCGAGGCTTCTCTCATGTCCGCCGTCATCACTGGCTTCGTCAACGTTCTGGCCACCATCGTCTCCATTTATGGCGTTGACAGGTGGGGAAGACGAGCCCTCTTCCTGGAGGGAGGAATCCAAATGCTCATTTGCCAGGTATATTACACACATAACGCGTTCTTAATTACTTAATCTACATTTAAATTTAAAGTTTCTGATGAGCTCACGGCTGTGAATGATACAGCTTGTAGTTGCGATCTTCATTGGAGTGAAATTTGGGACGAGTGGGAATCCGGGAGTGTTGCCGATCTGGTATGCGATAGTGGTGGTGGTGTTCATCTGTGTATACGTGTCTGGCTTTGCTTGGTCGTGGGGTCCATTGGGATGGTTGGTGCCCAGTGAGATTTTCCCGTTGGAGATTCGATCGGCAGCGCAGAGCGTGACGGTGGCCGTCAACATGTTATTCACGTTCGCGGTAGCTCAGATATTTGTGACCATGCTTTGCCACTTGAAGTTCGGGCTGTTCATCTTCTTCGCCATCTTCGTGGTGGCCATGACCTTGTTCGTCAAGTTCTTGCTCCCTGAGACTAAGGGCATTCCCATTGAGGAGATGGCTAGGGTTTGGAGGACACACTGGTTCTGGTCTAGATTCATGGACCACGACGGCGGTGTTCAGATGTCCTCACACGTAGTTTAGTTTAGTTTACTTTTATATTTTAGCTTTAGGAGTCTCACTCTATTTCATTTTTTTATTTCTTTTGCAATGAGATTAATTAATAATATTTATTTTTATTAATATATATTATATTTCTTCTAATCCTTATTATCAGAACGAGTAAATCGAGATAAAATTCCTCTCACATATCTACATTGTAGATCACTCATGTTGTAAAAATAACTTATACTTGGTACATATTGTGCTTGTTTGGAAACACTTAACTCCCACCCAAAAATACATTCAACAGTGTTTTTTCATAAAATGAGATAATATCCTTCACATATTTAACTCAACTTTTGTAAAAGTACTTCTCTATCGCGTTACCAAACAGTCAACTTTTTGAAACGTTTGATAAGGATAAAATAGTGAGAGAAGTAAAAAAGTATGTTACTAAAAAAAGAAAATAAATAAATAAATAGAATAGAATAAATATAAAATTACAGATACCCTAAAATCATTCATGCAAGTTGGATCATTCACAATCCCGTTTAGTTAAGCCCTTACGGTTAATGTGTGTGTTTGAGAATCTATTAAGAGAAAGAAATTTACGGATTCTGAGATGATTTTACGGATTTTAATTTACTTTTTACATATTTCGAGATACTTTTATCTTGATTTGTGTGCATGGTTGGAGGGAAGGGGTTTTTTTGGTAATTACATTTGTAATTTAATTTTAGGGACATTTTAACAATTAGGTGGGCAGAGGGTATGCCACGTAGGATTTAAAGTGCTTTGATGTGGCGTATATTAATTGGATATGTATAGATCCAATAATTTCATTTCTTGTAGAACATGATGATTGGCTTGTTTGACGGAGCGATTATAAAAGTTAAACGTATGTTTAACAGTGTTTTTTTATAAAATAGGATAATCTCCTTCACATATTTACCTCGACTTACGTAAAAGTACTTCTCTATTACGTTCGGTACAATATTTGTATTAATGCGTGGACCGTAGTGAATGAATTTATTAGGGTGAAGACAAGATTCGATAATTGATTCCTCTTGCAACAACATACATACGTGATCAACATGCCTTCCTAATCATGTGGGTCGCGCAATCGCATGGGGCAAGTAAGATCTCGCGTTTTTTTTAATTACTTGTAAGGTGTATGCATAAATTTGGATTATTAACATGCCACTTCTTTAATTGACGCTTCCCCTAAATAAAAATAATTGGGATAAAATCTTTTAAAGTGTCTTTCATCTATTCACAACAATTAACGTGCTTGTTTGAGAACTCGGTAGAGAAATACTTTTACGTAAGTTGATAAAAATATGTGAGGGAGACTCGTTTTACAGAAAACACTGTTGAACGTGCATTTAACTTTTCCAAACACTTTGTCAAACAAGTCCAATACTGTGGCAATTTTTTTGTTGTTTTAAAAAATCTCTACTCTCTTTAAAGATTCCATCGCCACATCCCAAAAGCTTTTGGCGGCAAAATGTCATTCTTAAATATAGGAGTTGGATAACTAATTTATAAACATTGAACAATTAGTTAAATTAATTAATTTTGTATATTGATTTCTTATAACGTCTTTTTAATCAGTTACATTAGAAACAACTTATAAAAGTCCTCTTAATAAATATAATTACTTAGATTAATTTAAGGAATACCGGAGATACTAAGCTAGCACTACAAAAAACCGTAGATTTATTAAAATCTAATAAGCAATTTCAAAATTTAAATACTATTTTATTTTGATGACGGACACCGACCAAGACCAACGCCGCAATAAGTTTACCCGCATCGAATTTCGTCGACCACGCTGCAACAGAAAATGATCATCTGTCACCAATTTCACTCCCCATTTCATTAACTTTATGATTCGAAAAGACATCGTTATGCAGGTGAACCCCATCAGAATCCTGCATCTATCAGTCTTCCCTTTTCTGATTCCAAAACTGGTCCGCCTCCATCCATTTGCTCAATTTTATTCTTTTTATAATCACCCCTATTACTATGCGACACGCAATTCTGAGATCCCATATTCTAGTGCTGTCGTCTTGGATCTCTGAAATCTAATTGCGACTACGCACCATCGGCAAGCCAAGAATCAAGCTATGCCGGGCAGCCTATAATTTCTGCCCGCGGGCATGCCGGGCAATTCACCCATTACGCTGCACGCGCCCTTTTCCCTCCAATTCCTTCCCGGGTTGCTATAATTATTTCGGATGAGTCCTTCGTGAAGACTATTATAGAAAGATAACGACTTGGGACTTTGCCCAGCCAACGAAATTGTTGTTTCCTTTTCCTTGAGGAGCGGGGAGAATTACTTGTTCTCTCTGAGTATTCTGCCCGCTTCCTCCCTTTTTTCCATACCATTACTGTCAAGCACACCAGTAGTTTTCGCTGGGAGCGCGGGCAGATTTTCGGAGAATTCGTGGTTGGGTGAAGTTTCATGGGTGTTTCGAGAGATCCGCAAGCGTGTGGTAAAAGTGGCGGAAAGGGTTCATGGAGTTCATTCAATTTCTTGACCAGGAGGAAAAGGGTGGATTCTGATAAGAAGTCTGATGGTCAGCTGGCCAAGGAGTTGTCTGTTCCCCATCTGATTGCTATTGGTAATGGTCTCTTTTCTGTTTTTCTGTTTTCAATCATCTTTTTGCCTCGGCAGGTTTCTTTTTTCCATTCACCGGGAATTTTGGGATGCTTCTGCGGTGAATACGTTAAGATTTGCCCCTGATCAGCCATTCAATTTTATGTGCGAATCATGTTTACTGCATTTGACTAGTCGTTGTTTTGGGACTTCAATCTTCTCCCCTCTTTCTCTCGCTGATTGTTTTCTGTTCTTAATTCCCGTTATCTTATGAATATTGCTCCTACTCTTTGCTACTGATGAAAATATAGCAGCCTTACGGCCCGGAGATACCTTTTTCTTTTTATCTTAGCTATCAGCTTATGGTTCCTATCGTGCTTGATCCTGTTTCTTCCTCTGCACATTTCTTCCTTTCTGTGTGACCGATAGTAGCTCCATTCGAGAGAAAGTAGCAAACTACTGCACTGATTTCGTCTTCTTTGCCTGTTTTATGGTTGCGCCTTGAGCTTTGATCTCCCTATCTCAAATGAAGCCTAAATTCCTTATCCAATTGCAAGTTGACTTATCGTTGATTTGATTAGGTGTTGGTGCTACAATTGGTGCTGGTGTCTATGTTCTAGTTGGTACTGTTGCTCGAGAGCATTCTGGACCGGCCTTGGGGTTTTCTTTTCTAATAGCTGGATTAGCAGCTGGTCTTTCAGCATTTTGCTATGCAGAGCTGGCTAGTCGTTGCCCTTCTGCGGGGAGTGCATATCACTACTCATACATATGCGTTGGGGAAGGGTGGGTACTTTCTTGTATCCTTAAATAGAGGATTCTGTTGCTATTCAATTGACAATTTTCATCCTTGCGTTTGTTTTTGCCCTTCTAAATAATTGCTTTATTTGCAGTGTTGCTTGGTTAATTGGATGGGCCTTAATACTGGAGTATACAATTAGTGGAGCTGCTGTGGCTCGGGGCATATCCCCCAATATGGTTCGCTGTTCTCTTTAACTCTTCTGATGAATTAGTTGTTTGTCCATGTATAACCTTAAGGTTTTTATAAGTAAAATTAATTAATTGTGTTATTAAATTAAATTTTTCTTAAATTAGTAAATGACAATTCAGATGTCCTGTCTCCTTAATGCCATTTAAACGCTTGAAATCACTGTATTATCAGCATTGAGAGAAATGCACCCTCAGTGTAGGAAATACTGTTTAATGTCTTGACTTTTCTTCTTTGATGTTGAACTTCTATTGGGCATCATATTTGGATGATCTATGTAATTCCAGCTAGTCAGATTTCTCAACCTAGTTATTTACGTCCAACATTTTTTATTTTATTAGGCTGCTCTTTTTGGAGGTCCGAACAGTTTGCCCATCTTTTTAGACCATCAGCATATTCCTGGTATTGATATTGTTGTGGATCCATGTGCAGCCATCTTGGTGTTGATGATTACAGGTCTTTTGTGCCTTGGAATTAAGGAGGTAGGTTGATCTTACAATCTTTCTTTTCATCTATTGTTAATTTCTCGAGCACTCAAGTACTTTTACACCATTTGAATTCACACCTCTCGTTTTACCTACTGTTAAACTTGGGCTGGTGTGCTCTGATCCTTTCACCTAATCTGCCAGATTATTATTTTTTCCTTTGTTTTATTTTATTTTGGGATTAATTGGGGCATAAATATTTGGCATTAAGAATTTATGTAACTCTCATCACTAACCCTCCAAGTGAAAGTGACTAGACTAATTTTTTTTATCAATCTTTTATTGCTTAACATTTTCAGAGTACGTTGATACAAAGCATAATCACATCAGTGAACGTGTGTGCTTTGATTTTTGTGATAGTAGCCGGTAGTTACCTGGGATTCAAGTCTGGATGGGTTGGATATGAACTTCCTTCTGGGTACTTCCAAATTTGTTATTCACCTCTCCATGTATGTTTGGTCTTTCGTTAATTGCAGATACTTGTCTCTGTGGTTTGATAGGTATTTTCCCTATGGCGTAGATGGAATGCTTGCCGGTTCTGCAACTGTCTTCTTTGCTTATATTGGTTTTGATGCCGTTGCCAGTACAGCTGAAGAGGTATAACTGATTATTCATATTATTTGTTTTTTCCCTGAATTTGGTATATGTCATTAATTCTTTTATGGGTTATATCATTTCATTAACTTTGACCATCTGAATAACATATTACTTTTCCACAGGTAAAAAATCCTCAACGAGATTTGCCACTTGGCATTGGGGCTTCATTGTTTATTTGTTGTGCATTGTATATGATGGTCTCCATCGTCGTCCTCGGTTTAGTGCCTTATTATGCAATCGATCCTGACACCCCCATATCTTCTGCATTTGCTAACCATGGGATGCAATGGGCAGCGTAAGTGTATTATCTTCTACATAAATTTTGGACGACAGAATAGATATTTTTTTTGCCGTAGTCACATTTCCTGATTGTGATTGCAGTTACATAATAAATGCTGGAGCTTTGACAGCTCTCTGTGCAGCATTGATGGGTGGAATACTTCCCCAGGTAAGTCGACGGGAACCTTTTTATGCTCTTTCTGTGCATTGAGTTCTGAATTTTTAAAGTTTATCCTTGAATATCAAATTTTAAGCAAATGAAATAACTCTGCATATATAATTAAAGATGCACTTGACTTAAAGTTGCTATCATGCACGTGGGTGAGGATTTACTATATTGCCAGTTGAAAATTTATTACATATTGAAGAAGCACTTGTAAAATCATCGAATTTATGAGGTATATAAATCTTCGTTAATTTAGGTTAGAGTGTAGAATTGGTGTTGGACAAATTCCAAACGCTAAATTACCTTAATAATTGTGTCTAATTAAGTGCAAGTTATATTGAACCCTGTATTGGTTGGCTTGAAATGAATTTTAGATGAAACGATAAAATGAGACTTGAGACAAATGAGCCGTAGCTGGAGAGAAGAATTTATGAAACTTGAATATCTCTAGTCGCCAAGTGCTTAAATTTTCCTATGATTAAAATTTAATGGACCCGGTAGAAGCATTTGGTGTATTCTGCTGTTAATTATTTAGACCATCATTTCGTGTTTCAATTCTATTGCGTGCAGTTTTATTTGCCATGTAAAATTGTAACGAAAGCATTGTTTTTTCTTAATTATTTTCAGCCTCGAATCTTAATGGCTATGGCAAGGGATGGCCTTCTGCCACCATTTTTTTCAGACGTAAATAAGCGCAGCCATGTTCCTGTTAAGAGCACATTAGCTACTGGTCTGTTCGCTGCATTCTTGGCATTTTTCATGGATGTCTCTCAGCTGGCTGGGATGGTAAGACTACTTCTTCGACAGCCTGGATTCACGATCTTATATCTATTTGATTAAATTCCTCTGAACACCATATATATAAGACATTGTCACTATCTTGAATGTATATACTAACATGTATTTGACTTGTCGCCTGCAGGTTAGTGTAGGCACGCTTCTTGCGTTCACCGTGGTGGCAATAGCCATATTAGTTCTAAGATATATCCCTCCAAATGAAATCCCACTGCCACCCTCTCTCCAGGATTCAGTTGATTATGTGTCTGTGGGGTATAATTGGAGCAGTGATGAGACGAACGAAAGAGATGCAGAGGCAAATATTGGTACTTCTGATAACACCAAACCTTTGGTTGTCAAAGAGAATGCATCATTTGAGTATCCTCTTATTCCTAAACAGCTTGCCATAGAGAACTGTGAGTTATGCCTTTCCTTCTCTCTTACCAATCTCCATATGATAAAGAGGAAAATAAAAATAAAAATTTTGTCTGGCAGTATTGCCTTAGAAATCAGAGCAAAATGTTAATTTATTTTCCAGGGTCTATAAGACACGTTGGTTTCGTGACTAGGACCAAAATACTCTGCCAGATTTGTCACTAGTTATTATAATTTTAGATTTCATTATTTCCTCTCTGTGTCACTTGTCATCTGTTGTCATTCTTCTTACTGCTAATTGTCGATGAGTGCAGATGTAAATGAAAGTAATAGGCGAAAGGTTGTTGGGTGGATTATAGTATCCACTTGCTTAGGTGTGTTTGTCCTCACATATGCAGCTTCAGAAACGAGTCTTCTCAGGTGGGTTTATATGGAGATTGTCATTTGATTCTTCGAGCTTTACACACGAGAGTAATTTTTTTTTATCAATTCCCTAAAGAGTTCTGGTGCTGATTCTCAATGCAAAGGAAGTGGATCTTCTAGGGACTTGGCCTTACCTCCGGGAAAGGAAGGAAAGGGTAGGGGTTGATAGTACGTGATAGTTCATGCATCAGACTTGAAGAGGGTTGAGTCCAGAATCATGTTGCATCCGCTTCATCGATAGTTGTCCTTAAAATTTTTTCTTTGGGATATATGTGCCCTCTCATTTTGGTATACTTTGGTGTATTTACTTTTTAGTTGTTTACAGCGTTGTGCATTTGCTATTTCCAGCTCTGTTCGTTACACATTGTGTGGAATTGGTGGTATCCTTGTTCTGTCTGGTCTGGCATTCCTAACCTGTATAAACCAAGATAATGCAAGACGCTTTGGGCACTCTGGAGGTATGGTTTGCCTACATTCTTGATAAATTTACTGGACAATGTGAGTTGGTGTCTCATTGCTGAGCAACTACTTAGGACATCTATGCAGAGAAATGTATTCTCCACTGTTTAAAAAACCAAAACTAAAAAAAACACTTCTAGATAAGCTAATATCCTGGTTGCAAATCCTGTTTACTGACTAGGTTGTTATATCAGATATCATATCAAAATAAAATCTGTATTTATTATGAACCAGACTTCATCTGATTAAATTTCTTCAATCTTCCTGATTTTTGACTAATTGTGGTATACAAGACTGGGATTCCTCCACTCTACAAGAGCGATGTGAAGCCTGACCAAATTATAAGAAAGAACCAAGTGTACGATAATAACTGTTTTCTTGATCTATTAACAGGTTTCATTTGCCCATTTGTGCCGCTTCTGCCTATACTTTGCATTCTCATCAATTGTTACTTGCTTATTAATCTTGGGTAAGTGCTAGTGCTCCATCTTCGAAACTAATCTGTCAAAGCTTTGAACTGAATTTTTTTGGGGGGGGGGGTTAATGCTGGAAAGTTGCGTAAAGGTTTTCTCCTGATATGTCATATTGAAACTGAAGGGATTTGAGTTTAACTCCTATGTAGTTCCAACTATACATGGAATTACTTAGAGGAACCAAGAGGATGAGTTTTTTTTTTTTCGGTTGCTTAGGAATATCATGAAATTATTGTCTTCGTTTGTGGCAGAGCGGCAACGTGGGCTCGTGTTTCGGTGTGGCTGGCAATAGGAGCCGTTGTTTATGTGTGTTATGGTCGAACCCACAGCTCCCTACACAATGCAGTGTACGTGGGGGCAACTCCTGCCGATAAAATCCATGGCACTGGCACTTGCGAAAGCTATGTGACTTAAGTCTTAACCTTGGTGTCGGCGAAACCCCAAATATGTGGAGCGTGTTCGCTGCTGTGGATGAAGTCGTTTTTTAGCAGCTCCGCAAGCTGCAAATGTAACCTCTGTACAGAAAGAGCACCTCAGGCCTTGGAATTAGGATTATTATAGGTGTGTGTCTACTTATAGAGAAGTATGTAGTTGAATGCTTCAAATTACGGCCCTCTATTCCCATTACTTCATATATTGATGACGTTTGGGGCCATCTTTTATGATGATGATGGGTGGTGGGGGATCTGGAGCTGGGGCTAGTTCTGACCTCAAACCATGTGTGTGTTCATATATTAGGAAATGTTAAATTGATTATTCCACTAGTTCCGCATTGGAAATGGGAACGTGTTAGAAATCCCAATCTCGGCTCTTGCTGGAACAATCAGACCAATATGGTGGTTGAGGTTTCAAAGTGAAACTTGCAGCGGAATATAAGTAGCAATGAAGAATGTGGAAATGCGTTCCCCGACACTCGTGGTCAAAAACAAGAAAATATATGAATATTTTATCGTTTCAACTCAAACAATTATTGTTAAACGTATTTCTACGTTTTGCGATTAATCTTTTGTAAAGATTAATAATAATGTACACGAGTTAAAAAGTAAAAAATGGATAATAATTACAGCAGATTCCATCACGACTTGAACAATAAATAACACCAATGCTTTCTCCAATTCGGTCTTCAATGTTTATAAAATCCGGATTCAAGGGCAGAGATAAAACAAAAAGAAACTGCAACTTTTGATATGGATATTTCTTTAGTTGTGATAACATATTATGTAAACAAAATATAAAGTTCAAATGAATACTTCTAAATTTAGTTAACCGTTAAAAATCATAATTTCAAATTTTAAATAACTCCCTCCAGAGGGAGTACCAAATTTTTAAAATGATGTTACCAACTTACTATATAAACCATATGGAAAAATGGGTGGGGGAATCAATCATGGTGAGAAGGGTAAACGAAAACCTTGCATATTCCATGTTAGACAACACCTTCCGAAAATATTTAGTGAAAAATCCTACAACGCTAGGTACAAAACTTGCGTCCCCTACATTAAACAAGTTGAATGGAGAGAACCAAAATCTGAAATTCAGCCAAATGTTGCAATCAGGAAGGCTTTATAAACGCTCATGAATTTAGCCACAAATGCTGCAAATGTGAACATTCAAATGGGTCAGCAACTTGAAATCATACTATATGTCCCACCGATAAGCAACTGAGCATTCAGGTCAAAATACCTTCGATGTGGAAGATGGCCTTCTGTCCAAGACGCATTCTATGTTCCTGGTCCAATGAGAGAAGAATTAGAGGAAACCGAATTGTAAAATGGTTGGACAAACTAGCTAATTCCAAGCCAATACGGACCATCCAAAAAAAAATAGTTATATTTATAATTAATAAATAAAGTAGATAAAGTGCATTAAGCAGATAGAAGCTAATATGAATAATGGCAACAAAGTGCCCGTTTGGAAAACCGTTGAGAGAATAATTTCATATAATCCGAGATAAGTACATTAGATAAGTTTTGTCTTGGCTTGAGTGAAAGCCACTCCAAACGTGATAACATTGTATTCAATAAAAATGTTAACGTTGTACTCAGACATGACAGTCTGCCTTCATAGGATTCATGCAAATAAACCAAAGATACAACATAAGAATATCACAAAATTGAATTGAACCAGCAGAAGACTTGCACAAGACAAATAAAGTATGACGAACTCAGACAACAGACAAAAGCAAATGAGATCCAGTTGCCGATTGTAAATAATTATAATACACTCACATAATATGCCGCCCAATGGCAGACCTCAAGCTTTAATTCTGCATCCAGTTTCTTCAACAATTCATAAAGAAGCCTCTGAAACACCAAATGCAACGCTTCGTCAAGTCATGGTATGAAGATAATTTGAAATTGGAAAAGTTTTTGAAGATTGTCTTAACCTTCAAGATGATCTCAGGAGGGATACAATTGATTAAGAGCTCATACAACTTCCCTCGAACTTTAAACAATCTGAAACAGATGCAAAGGTTAGAGATAGATACATAGAGATATGCAGAAAATATAGGTCACTCAGATCACTCAAGTAATTGTGATATCTGAGTTGTATCTCCATAATCGTAGCGTATTAAGATAAGGTGATTCCACCATCAGACAGGTGATACATGAACCTGATTATTCATGCTATTCTGTATGCAGGAATTAGCAAGGTTGAGAAGGAAATGTTTTGTCAACACAAACAATTTATTTCTCCTGAAAGATTTGAACAGCAGTGAACCATATCAAAGCAAACCTTTTCGGGCTTTGTTCCTTCATTATGTCAGATGCAATTTCAGAAATATATTCCTCCCAATCCATTGGTGGTATTGTTTGCTTGCTACTAAAAGGATACCTACACATCATACAACAGTAAGCAAAAGAGAAAGCTGTCAATAGCTCAATGATCCATATTTAAAGTAGTACATTGAAAAGTAGACCTTGATTTAGATTCATGGCAGTGCACCCGTTAATAAAAAGGGAGGCTTAATATGGAGCTTACTGTTGGACACGACAAGTTTCAAAAGACAATATAGCCCGCCTAAGGTTCCGATTTGATTTCTCTGCTATGCGAGCAGCAAAACCAGAAGGAAGTTGCAGTCCTTCTTCCTTACCAATGAACTCCAATGCTTTAACTATCTGGCAGAAAGATCTCGCACAGATTATAACAAGAGTCACAGTGACACTTCTGCCAGAGTCAGGACAACTTTCCTTAGTGTAACATGATCCATTGTATTACATTACAAATAAACTGACCTGTTCTTCGCTTGGTGCATTTATTCGCACATTTAGACAGCGAGAGCGGATGGCTTCTGTAACTCTAGAAGAACTATTGCAACATAGAATCAACCTGCAATGAGCACTGTATTTTTCCATTGTTCTGCGTAGAGAATGCTGGGCTTCTCTAGAGAGTTTGTCAACCTCATTGAGAACTAGAACTGACATGGAACAAAATCAGACATCGTCAGTAAACAGACAGTGAGAACACAGGAGGAAAGGTAAAGATCAGATCTAGTAAATAACAATCACAGCAGTTATTTTACAAGCCATGGACAGAGGTTGCCTAACCTATTAATGAATTAATCACTACAAGATAAAAGCACTGTGACTAAAACTCTAAGCTATTTGATAACAGCGCAAGGTACCACCAGCATCTATTAACTAACTGATAGTCAAGTAATACAAGAACCACTAATTACCTTTAAATCCTTTCTTCCCCTTGGCATCAATTGGTCTATTTCTAGCCATTTCTTTAATTATTTCTTGAACAATATATCTGTCCTGAAAGCCTGCATCACTGGGACTAAGTTCTATGTGATTGGCACTTGACAATGTTGTCAGCTCTATATCAATAGATCTACTCCCAGCCTGAAATCAATCTCAAACATTTACAAAAATTAAAAATAAAATGACGATAGTTCAGTTCACAATGATGAACTGGGACGAATATTATTAAAATTTATTCCTTAGCAGACACAAGAAGGATGACAACATAAATTTGCACAATTGCTCCTCTATGGAGAATACATGATATTGAGAATAAAAACAAGATAATCTCATATACACTCTGTTGCAATGGTATGAGCATCGTATACAGCAAGATGTGTGTGTGATAATACACATAAAAATACAATATTTTAATTCATAAAAAATAGATAAAAAAATTCCAACAAGACATAATTACAATAATGTTCGAAAAGAAGCACATTGATTCTACAAATAAAATTAAAATAGCAAAACAAATCTCAAGACTAATATAGTTAGGTTGTTTTCCTTAAGGAGCAGATGCAGTGCGTCATGAGTGCATATTCTTCAAGATATTCCTTGTCTTCTCAACTAGCCATGGTCAAACCCAAGAAATGGGTCCAAACCTCCCACCAAGCCTGTTAAAAGACTCTACCAGGCCCCAGTGACCTAAAACCATTGCTTACCATACCCTCCTCCCGCATGGTACCAACTCAATACCAAACGTTGAAGATTGGACATGTACGGACTAGGAATACACACTTTTGCATAGCCAAGAGGCACTGATACCCATGAATATCTAGTTGGGGAGGGGTGTGCTCTTATTTTTTTGAGTGCGGTCAATTGACGACAGCATATTTCACAGATCAGGATCATCTACTCCTCCAAAGAGAGCAGATGAATGCTACTTTACATCTTAACCAATCAGCCACGTAAAGAAGACATATTTGGTAGTTTCTTTTGAAATTTTAGTAGCTTAAGTCACAACATAAATAATGATCACGTCAAAGAGAGGGGGCAAAATCTTACATCCACTTTCCATGTCTTATTTTCCACCTTCACCTGCGATATAAATAAAGCAAATTCAGAAAGAGATAAAAAAAGTCGGTTCAGGACATGCCAGGAGGGTTATAACTTGTAATGAGCAAAACTATTTCTAATGAACAAACATAATAGACCAGAAGTAAGGCGCAGATTTCTTCATTTCACCTCCCCCAAACCCGAAGAAACCCACTCAAAATATAACTATGCTTCATCTACTCTCTTCAATCATCCCTTAATGAAAACGAATGAGAAACAGTAAAATGATAATTTTATGAAAAATTTCGACCTTCTCGGCACCGTTTCCAAACATTTGTCGGAGAAGAGCCATGATTAGGGTTTTTTTGCTAGACCCTGGTGGGCCATAGAACAGCAAATGCGGGCAATCCTGCTCCGTCACCTACATCAATAATTAGGAAGGTCACACAAAAAACCCTGAGAAATTAACCTTACAAGATGTACTAACTAAATAAGCTTAAATTGTGTTGTAGTGAGAGTAGATAACCAGTTTCTTAAGATTTTGGGCGATATCTTTGTGGACAATAATCTGGTCGAGGGTTTTCGGTCGATACTTGTCTACCCACAACATGATCTTGATCTTCCTCTAACTTCACACAGAGATACTGACTAGCGAGATGAGCTCCTTGGGAGTCTGTAAAGAGGGCAAAGTGGCGGGAAACAATGCTGGCGCGTCTTGGACGGCTCTTTTATATTTTAGGTTTTTTCAAGAAAAAAAATTCAAGATTTGAAGTGCATGGTTTGCTGACAAAAATCAAACGAAAAGGAAGAAGAAGCGTATAATTTGCTCTAAAGTTTATATTTCATTTTATTTGTCATTTTTTTGGTAATTTTAAAGTTATTTTTTTATCATATATTCTAAATGAAAACAAAAAATAAATATTTGGTTAAAGTATATATTTAAATTAGGTTTCAGTTTGATCTTTTCAATTTAAAAAAATACATTTTTAGTACTTTAATACTAATACCGTTAATTTTATTTAATGAAAAATACCAATTCAATGCCAATCTACAATCAATTAAATAATGTTAAAATATATTTAAACATTACGTATTTAATATACTTATTTTTCATTTAAAAATTTAATTGTATTTTATCAACATTTAGTAACAGAATGATCATTTAAATTTACTTAATCATCATTTTCAGTTAAGTAAAACTAACCGCCTCAAAAATAAAAGATTACAAATCCACTTTTTAAAATTAAAGGATTAAATTGAAACTTAACACAAATTTAAAGAACCAAATACATACTTTAACCTAAATATTTTTGTTGTATGCTTTTAATATATGAGAAGTCCATTTGAATGTGTGACTGAAGTGAAAAAACAATAAAGAAATAATACCAGTAAAAAATTTTATAACTCAGCATCTTGGTTTTAAAAATGTTTACCAAGTTTATATTCAATCGTTTCAATTTCAATTTCACAATTTAGCATAATTTGTATTAGAATGAACAAAATGGGATTAACTATATGAATTAAATTGATCTAAAGACGATCAAACAATCAAGGAGAAATACTTACTCCAGGAATTGTGAGTCCAATAAATATATATTATAATAGGTTATAGAGAGAGGGAGAAATAATTAAAAGAAATTTATAGATTATGAGATTTATGAAAATATATAATTGCAATATTTTCGGGAATTGAATTGACACTTGCGGGGCATATGGAAGTATTTCTCAACCAAAAACCTTTTGCACCATACCGCGCAAGACCTTTCCTAATAGAAGCCATCGCAGTTCACAGAAGACAAGTGGTGGACAAAACAATATCAAGAGCTTAAACTATAAACAAACTGAAGAAATAAAAAATATCACAAGTGGGATTAAAGGGACAAACTTCTCATACCGCGTACACATAATCACACGCTCATAGATTAGTGATATTCATTGTTTTATTATACACAAAAGTAGCTTCGGAGACCAGTACTTTGATTTTCCTGCTTACGCGGCTTTATCTGCCAAGTCCAACGGAGAGCTATCTCAGGTGACAAGGGAGCGTCAATGAAAACTTTCCCGAGAGACCTGTAGATTTTGTTCCATCAGCAGGCAAGTAGACATCTTCATACTCGGAAAAAAAAAGCCAACCATAAGTGAATCACGAATAAAGGCACAGGGATAGAGCAGTTATGCCATTTTGTTGCTTTTTCCCAGTTACAATGATTTGTTCTATCAAAATTCATAGGTTCTGCTAACTTTTATAACAACACGACTTGGCAGATAGCCAGACACTGATAGTCATAGGTTTACTCATACCGTTCATCCGTCAGTATGTAAGCGCTTCCAACCTCATCCTGCCCGTGCAAATGGAACGAACAAGTCATGATCATAAGCTCCCGTGTCCTAAGTTCACCTTGAAAATATATAGGCTGCCTATTTTATGCCTCTCCAACCAAGCTACTCTCATCTTTGCTAGAGACACCAACTTCTTTCTTGCTATTCTTTTTTGTCTTGTCTTTGTTAGCTGAAGGCTTATCCTGGGCAGGGTTAACCAACTTCCTTACAAACCTTTTAGATGAAGGTAGAGAGACATCCTCCGAATTCCTTTTATGTGAAGCTGTAACTCTGGGAATGTAAGCCTTATCTTGAGACTGTTCAGTATTCTGTTCAGCAGATTTTCCAGCATCCTGCTTCGCATTTTGATTATCAGGACTGGAATCAGGAAGCAGTGCTCGGTGGCTAAGGCGCAACTGTCCCTTATCATTTTTCTGCAGTGCGTGCCCACAATCGTGAGAGAATATCCAACAGGCAGTACAGTAAAACCAAATCTTTCTATATTAACTTAAATAAACATCATCGTTCATATTAAACACAAAAACTAGGCACATGCTATGCAATACAACTAAAGCAGGCCATTAAATTAACTACTGAAATCGTAAGTGACCACAAAATAAGACTAGCGATGAAATACCATGTGTCCTGCTAAGTAACTGGTAATTCAAATAACCCTGACATAAGGTTGCTATGAAAAAGATATACCTTTTTTATAAAAGAAAATTTAAACTGTAATGCTATCTAAAAAGCTGATCAGGAGAAAAATCGTCTTAAACCTTCAAAGATGTTATGACTCGTTTAGGTCCTCGTGAGAGAAAGGAAGGGAAGGGGACTTATGTCTCCTATAATATGAAATAGTTGAGAAGAGTTGTATATGGAAGATCAGGATTGAATCTCAAATCTTAACTAAATCCAAAATCATAGAAGGCAAAAACATTGGCATTTTGAATAGATGTATCGAGTCCCATAAAGTACAAATTTATTGAAAATGGAAATCCATTATTCTTTAATTATGTTTCTGAAAGTCAGCCGCAGGGACTAAACATCAAAGTGAGTTTTAGTCTAGCATGTGCACCAACACCAAATCACCTTCAATGTTCAGGGGGAAAAGGTTAAGGCTACAACAGGATTCAAAAACTTGGAATAGTAAAATGATATACCTCTATAAGCTTGACATCGAGACGATCTCCCACTTTAAAAGCCTAGAGAAATAGGTTCAAGTATTTTGTCACCATTTTTCGCATAGAGTACCATATTTCTTTAAGGAAAAAACAACTTACATCTTCTGCTTTGGCTAACCAACCCGAACTCAGTTCACTGATATGGCATAATCCCTACATAAAACGCGAAGCAAAATATTCAAATATTGATTACTCCCTGCAGTACTAAATTTAAGGTTCTCTTAAATAATTCGTAGTAGGTTAGTTGGCTATTTGTAATTAATATGTGGAGAATTTATGAAACTTTTCCAAAAGTACCCTACCATTTAGCGATTAAAATTTAATCTGCAGATGAGCCTTAATAAATAGGGCTATTATGGGAACAAAAATTTAACATGGGAGCAAAGACGAAATGAGATCATATATTTAGGATTAAACCAGTATCCTCAAATGGACTTTATACTTAGGACGTTTGGAATTTCCAGAATTTTGTATGGAAGCACTATCAGTTTATTTCAATTTTTAAAACTTCCCGTAGAAAGTAAAACAAAACAAAAATTACAGATATACAATATCCTCGTATTTCAAATGAACTGTTTATTCCACCAAAAACATTGAAAATAGCAAGTAGGTCCTTCCAAATGTGAACAACATTCAAGATACAATTTCAGAAGGAAAACCATATTTTCTAATAAAATGCAATTGTATCAGTTGTTAGTTCCCTGATATGCTATAATGCTGATTTGGAAAATTGGTAGAAATAAGTACCTCACGACCAGGTGCTATCTCTACAAAAACTCCAAATGGAGTTATAGACTTGATTTCACAGTTCCTGAAATATACGAAGTATGGTAATCTTTATCCAAAGGTTACTTGCATGGAGGGCTTTGTAAATCTTCGTTTCGACCAAGTAAGAAACAAACAGAAATAAGAAGGAAAAACAATGTGATACCTGTAAATATCACCAACAGTAGGAACCATTGTCAAATTACTAATAATAGTTTTTGACCTCTCCAAACTTGACAAATCTTTTGCAGTAATTTTGACCTGCCAAAGCCAAACAAGGTATTCATTGCAATGGAAATACTCAAGTCTATCAATTATGTGGAAGCGTGAGTATAAGCCGATTGTCTTCTTACAGTGCCATCATCTCCTGTATCGATAGCCTCTATTCCAGATTCTTCAATGATGCTCTTCACCTTTTTCCCACCAGTACCAATTATAAGATTTATCTTATCCGGTTTGACCTATGAAATACATGAATGTGAGAAAAGTGAAATGCTGCATGTCACAATTTTTGGATCAGATCATAAAATAGACAATAGTGATAAACACAACATAGAAATTATAAAGGGAATTAGAGGGGCGGAACAGACCTTCATAACATGAATAAGAGGTGCATACTTCGAAAGACTATTTGCAGGAGGAGGTGAGCATTTCATCATTTCTCCTGGATTAGGAAACAGGGAAAAGAAGAGACAATCACTTATTTAAGAACTCAAAAGAACAAAAATGAATTCTTGGCTTTTAAATCTGTTACGTTTGAAGCTGAATACTCGTGCATTTAGTTCAATCACAAGTTATATCCTCTTCCACTTTTTCTAAATAAATATTTTATTATACCCAAGTCATCATTCTCTCTTTTTCTCTTCGATTCTACTTGAATCAACCTACTCCTGCAACTCAGCATTCTATAACATTTTTCATTTTTATGAAAATCATCACTTGCAACCGATGAATGCTTCTTATTTTATAGCCCAAACTTTTTTCTTATTCCCGTTCTTTCTTTTCTTAAATAAAACAGCTCAAAAGTCAAAAACAAATATTTATGGATGCATAGTGTCAAAGTCAACATTTAGCACCAAAACAAAAGGCCCAATACAAAATTACTTGGTGCCATTGTGTATTACCCAAAATGCTCTAGTGCAATTCAACCAAGAATTCTGACAATTTATAAACTAGTAAAGATAAAAACATCTTGAGCCCTTTGGTCACATTCAATCAAACTTTACCAAGAATATGTTTTCGGCCATCACTGGCTTGCAGGAGTGCTTCTCTCATGATAGGCAGAGTAATTCCCCCTACCTATAAGTTGTCAATTGTTAGTTAATGCATATATCTCATAAAGTCAAACGTGGCTATTATTTTTTTGGAAAGGGGAAGTGGTTACAGCAAACTGGAAGAAATAAATATTATCCTCAGAGGTGAGAAAAAGGTGTGTACTCGAAACCAAAATAAACAGAAAAAACTGAGGTTATAAAGAAATTAGTATTGAAAGGTCGATCTACCTTAATGTCCATCTGAAATGCAGTTATGCCATCTTCATTTCCAGCAACCTGTATTACAAAATCATTCAAACATGATCTCTATCATCATCAAAACACTATCGTCTTGCTGCACAAAATAAAAAAATAGAATGCAAAAAAAAACAGAAGAAACCCAACTGAACACTCAAAAGTATTTAAGCGCTTAATAAGAGAGCATGAGAGAAAATGGGTATCGTGATTCTAATTCCATTATTGAAACCTTAAAATCCATATCTCCAGAAGCATCTTCAGATCCAGTAATGTCAGAGAGAATAAGTGGAGTTCCATCCCCTCCAAATTCCTTGGTGTCTAGTACCATACCCATGGCAATTCCAGCAATAGAGCACTTAATTGGAACCCCAGCATCTTGCAATGCTAAGCAGCCTCCACAAACAGATGCCATGCTGCATCAAGATAGAAATTTTGGCATTTATAGTGGGAAACTTCAGTAACTGTATATAATAAATCATGTCTGCAAGCAGAGTCTTCTGAGGAAAAGAGAAAAGCAGAATTGGGATATTTTTTTAGGATTGAAAGCTGCAAAACAAAAACAAGCTACCCTAATTTCCAAAAGCAAAAACCCATCATAATGCTGAAATTAGTTGGACTGGGAAAGAATAAAGTGAAAGATGATTTAAGGGTGTGTTTGGATTAGCTTTTAGAGAATAGCTTCTGAAGAAAAGGTGATAAAAGTGATTTTGGAGAATAACTTCTGAAAAAGCTAGAAAAATAGTTTTTTTGAAAAACAATGGTTTCCACCCCTAAACCATGGTTTTGAGGGTTAAAAGTTATTCTGGAGTGTGTGACTCACAAAAAACCATAGATTTGAGGGCTAAAAGTTATTATGGATATTTGTGGAGTGTTTATCTACTCTGCTTTTGAAACCATGGTTTGGGCCAAAACCATGGTTTCAAAAGCTGTTGCCAACCACACACTAAGCCCCTTTGACATCTTCAACTTCTCATCAAAGGAAAATTGATATCATACAATTGAAAAACATAAGTAACTTTTGACTGAAATTGAGACTTGAAAATTACACCTCGAAGAGCCATTGCTTTCAGTGATAGTACTCTCAACACGTATGGTGTAAGGAAAGTCAGCTTCAGAGGGCAAAATTGGTTCTAGAGCTCTCTCTGCCAGCATCCCATGACCAATTTCTCTTCTACTTGGTGCACCAATCCGGCCAACCTCTCCAACACATGAAGGAGGAAACGAGTACTGCAAACTATAGCTAGTGAGTCCCACTGATGCTGAATTTTTTGAGAAATGAATAAAAACTTGCATGTCAAACCAGGAAAGTTCCTTTCACATTAGAAATAGGAGAAAATACCCACCCAAACAGAAATTTAAAGAAAATAGTGGGCCTTAAAGCTAAAAATTAATATATTGGTCCAATTTCTCTCTTCTCTCCTTTTCTTTACATAAAAAATTCAATCCCTGTTGCACATTAAACTGCAAAACTCTAAACAACGTATCAATAGGTTGGCATTACATAGATAAGGTAAATGCCACAATATGTCATGTGACGCTTTTCCTTTTTTATGACTGTGAACCATTAGCCTTCTACTAGTCTTATCAGAACCCAAAGGTAGAGGAGATTATGCCACTTTATTTCCAGACATAATCATACAATTACTAAATATTTATCTGCAAATTTCATGAATTAAGCTAACAAATGAGATTACTCCAAATGAGTCACAAATGACTTGAGCAGCTCACAAATGAGATAACATATAAATCATTGGAAATTGAAGGCTTTCATGACAATCATTTTAAATTTAAATTTTTCATTTCTTTTTAGCTGTTAACAACAATATCTGGTCTGTGGATTAGATTACTCCAAATTGAACAAAATATGAATATGAAAGTAGTCAAGCTCCAAAGAGACCTGAAGATAGAACCTCTTGAATTCATCAACACCTATGAGATTGTCTACTCTTTGTGCCATTTGCTTATCTCCAAGTGTAACCACAGCAAGTGACTACCAAACAGAAAATGGAACAAGTCAATGAATGTAGTCAGAAATATGGGCAACAATCCACCCATTTCAAGTAGAATCTCTAACAAAAACATCGTAGGAACAAAATGACCATTCTTTTAAAGAGCATTATGGGGAAGCAAAGCTCCTCTGAGCTGGCTAATTTTGAGGAAACATAAATTTGGAAAAGCAGTTTACCAAAGACAGGTTTCTTGTATTATTGAATCAGCAGGTGCTTTACGCAAAATTTTAGCTGAGTTAACAGATAATGGGGGTGTTTGGCAAAGCGTTCAAACACCCCAAAAGACTTCACATGTTTTTCCAAACGAGATAATCTCCTTCACCACTTGAAAAAAAGCACTTCTCCACCGCTTTTCCAAACGGACCCAATATACTATGGCATTCTCAGGTGGCAGGAAAAGGATTTGATCCTAACATTTGTCATAGCCTAATACAATATAAGTTCCATATTTTTGTTGGCTTATGGATTATGTCCAAGTAGCTTAAGGTGGACTGTTTTATTGGAGAGAAATAAGAGGATCTCCAAGAGTGAAATTAAGACTTTGACAAGAAAACAAGAGCATTTCTCTCTATTGGATGCAGTTCTTCCAGTTTTTCCACTGATGGAATGAGAGTCCAAAGACGTGATATGGAAAAGGATAGTTTTACAGGCCTTCCTCTGAGGCTCTACTCATGGATTCTTTTAGGGGGTCTCTTTGATGAACATGCCAAGTGATTGTAGAGCTCTTTTGTATTACCAAGAGTAGTTGATTCCAACCTGAGTTTCTCCTCTTGTAAAAAGAGTGCTTCCATGTGCTCTAGGAAGTAAGCCACATCTTGAGTTCACTGGCCGTATTTCATTTGGTGATCGCCCATCACTCCTTTTACCCCCCTATCACATGCATAGATAAGAAATCAATAAATATGAATGCATTCTATTTGAATAACTCACAATATATTTAAGTTATCAAGTAGAGTGGCAATAAGCATAACCGTAGCCAATGTTCTGTTGTGTTATTGGGGACGGACAAGAGAGAGAATAGAGAGATAGGAGAGAAAGAGCCAACTCTAAGTTGAGTTAGCCCTAACGAGCTGATTCCTTAAAACAGTTTGTTATTTAAAAAAGTACTAGAAACAAGTGATTCAATTGCGTAACACTCTTTTTCCTGATAATTGTATCATGTGTTCAAAAAGTTCTTAAACAAATAACAATCTACTTTTAGCATTGTAAGTTAGCTTGACAACTTTGTAGCTAGTTGTTTGGACTTTTAGAGATCAATGGGTCTGTCCTGACATGAAAATCTTAACTCTAATTTATACAGACTAGGGTGTAAGAAGGATAAGGAGCTTTGATATTGTGCTAGATTTGCTGGAAGCATAATTCAATACTTTCAGTCACAAGTTTCTTCTTGAATAATTTTATGAAACAGAAGTCCCAGTCAGACAGGTGAGAAAACTTAGACAATGACGTTTGCATACAGCTCTTATTTATTGTCTTATAAGAACTCATACCTCCACAATACGTCTGCGAAGAAACTTGGATGTAACTTCTTTAAATACAAGCTTCACATCAACCTCAGCAAACTGAAGGAAGAGAGTTTCGGCTATATTAGGAAACAATGACAACATATGTGATGTTGATTGCAACGATGTTATGATTGAGCAAAATAAAAGGTTATATTGTTTAATAGAATGATGCCCATATATAGGCATAATAAACTTGGACAATAAGTCAAACATTCAGCAGCCGTAATTCTAGTGTTTTTAACACTTACCCAGAACTTAATAAAAATAATATATAATTACCATAAAATTGATCCCTATGTCCATTAGAATGAGGCAATGAAGAACAGAACAGGGAAGTCAAAAACACAAAGCTGTCCCACATGAGATGAAAAGGCAGTGAGACACCATTAAATATGTGTAAACTCCCATCACAATAAATATACCAAAAAAACAGAAAAAACATGATGAGTCCACAACTTATGTCTCATTATCATCAGAACATACATATATTGTATCACATAATCATCCAAACAAAGCATGGGATGGGACTTACTAACTGATGTGGTTTGCGAGAAGTTGGCTTTATATGAACATCACCTTCATCTACTTCACCATCAACTATTACCTCCTCATCCTCATCCTCTTCCTCAAGAATGTCTGCAACAGTTTCAGCATTACTCTTAGGTGTTGCATCCTTAGTGACAATCCCTTTCTCTGTAAGTATATTCAGAACTTTCTCTTCCAAAGATGAAAGGGCTTTCCTTCTTGGTATTTTATTTTTAATTTGGAGAACTTTTACCAACTCAGCACCAGCAATTTCCTGCACATTAACACTCATTTCTATTCTGATCATCATCTTTTACAAAAGAAAAAAAACATAAAGTAAAATCTAGAATCACTTTTCTGCAAAGGAGAAAATTGATAAAGCTCAATTGTTTAAGCATCCCTCTCTAAATCAATTGATACAGGACAATAAGATACACAGCAACTGAATTGCGCATACTTTAGAACGAGGAAATGTGAAGAAATAAAGTTGGCAGTATTGGCAAACATGGTTATGACTTTGACCCTTGCATGCAGAAGATGGGGAGAAAATTTCAATGCCTAATGGTGTTCCAAAAGCACCCTTTCAAAGCCCTGGAGAGCAAGAAACATCTTGGGGGTGAAGGTTACATGGAGATGCAAGGAGGAAGTGCTGGTGGTTAGCACTGATGGCAACCGCCATTGAAGCTGTAGGTTGACCAAGCATTTATATTAGAGTTCTAGGTTATTATTTCTTCGTGATTTGTCTCTGTTTACAAGTATATCTCTCCTCCTCCCCTCTACATATATCTCAATCATATTAATGGGATTTATATGGATTTCTGATTCACCAAAATCCACAAAAGCCCATGATCTCATCGCCAAAACATTCAAATTCCAACACCATAAAAGAGGAACAAGAGGAAGCCATCCAAACTAAATCCTAAACCCAGAAAGAGGATTCAATCCAATTGTCCAATGACGTAATGCTACGGAAAAAGCAAGTAGGAGTTTACATTGAGGATTTCAATTGACATTTGACAATACAAGAGTTAGCACACCAGAGCTGTCAAAGGATATGAGCAGGTTTTGAAGAAGAAAAAAATTCTCCTTTTATTTTTAACCATCCACATATTTATTTCTGCATATATGGATGTGTGCCATATCAACAACTGCACAATCTAACTTCTGAACTCCATCAATAGAGAAAATAGGGAAATGATTTCATATTTTTCCAAAGCAGAAAAAAAGGTAAGAAGGCAAAGAGCATACTTCGACATGTTTATAGAGCTCAGGAGGAGGTAATTTTATGGCATCAAACATCTTTGGTTTCCCACACTTCTTGACCAAAGCTTCTACCTCATTACAGATTGCCCGTACAGCATCCTGATTTTAGACAATAGGCAAGTAATTTGCTTCAGTAATTAGGTATATGGCTGTTTCAACCGTAGAATAATAGCCTAAAAGAAACAATTGCATAATTCACAGTAGAGTAATTAATGTTTCAAAAGCCTTTAATGAGTTTAAGGACATTTTAATATACAACAAATTATGATTAGACGGTATCTTGTGTATAATCTCTATCAGCTAACATTTCAATATGTAACAGGAAGAAGTACGGAACAGAACAATCAAGATATAAAAATAATGACAGAAACATTAATTCAAAAGAAGGATTTTCCACAATCCAAAGGTTTTAGAAACAACAAGGATACAAAGAAAATTTTAGCATTGCATCATTTTTGCTGATCATGTTGTCACTTGAAGCTGAATGCACGTGTCTTCAAAGTGTTGTTTTGCCCTTAATTATGGCATGAGATCCAATTGGCTTTATGGCTTCCCTTGTGGCAATCCTTATTCCCAAAGAAAGGGATGACTTTGCCCTAGTTTCAGGCCTCAATGACTTGCATTTTTCCTTCTGTTAAAGAGAACATCATGTCTTTCTCCTGGTTGCTCTCACTTTTCCACACCTATAACTATGTTTACCCAAGTAATGTTAGATCCTTTTCAAGACCAGATGTCTGCCTTTTGTATATCTTGTATAGGATACAACTCATATCTGAAATATTTGTAAGGGAGTGAAAGGACAGAATATGGCCACCAAGTCATCGCTTTTACTCAACCATAAAGCCTTTCCTCTTTTAGTTATCTGTCCCATCAATATCTATAGATATTGGAAAATCCCTCAAACATCCATACATGCATACATCTTCCATGAAGAAGAACCAACTTCAACAGCTTTAAGTCATCAAATATATTAATGATTGCAAGTTTTGCTACATGCTCAGATAAGGTAACAACCTGACCAACTTCAACAGCTTTAAGTAACTTCTCTTCTGGAAGAAAATTGCTATAGCCCTG
>JANTPZ010090522.1:0-27171 GCA_025593235.1 Vachellia pachyceras | reverse complement strand
TAAGGATCTAAATCGTCGTCATTTTGACCGGTAGAGTTCGGAGTTACCGGCGAGGCATCTGTTTTCAGTTCAGGAGTGTTCTGCTTCTCAATCGGAGCTCTTATTTCGTGACCATTGGACTTAAACCGAATCGCTTCGCAATTCCGACACGGTCCAGGAGCTGAAGTGACTTCGTAGAGACGCTGAACGATTCCATCCCTTCGACTTTTCAACTCGTTGTTGAACTCAATGGAAGCGACGTCTATTGCAGTATCGATGAACATCCACACATCCACACCAGCCGTATCCAGTATCGATCGGAAATCGTCCAAATCCATACCTGTTCGTTCTCGAACACTAAAATCCAAAGGCGTAGACTTATGAAAAGTCGTTTTACACGGAAAAAAGAAACGCACAATAATCAATGAAAATTCCAGGTTCCACAGCTTTTGAAACAGTAGGTTTTTTTATGCTCCGCCATCTGATCTTAAATATGGCGTTGACGAATTCATCAAGAAGAAAGATCAAAACTGGAAGGAACAATGATTGAAAAAGGAATACGCAGCCAGATGAAGGAAGAAAAGGGCGCAGATCTGATGTATGGTGAAACAGCAAGGTTGAACTCTGAAGCAGAGGGATCCGATATCAAATTAGAGTATAATTTTCCGGGAAATACGTGAGAATCTTGTGGGAGAAATTGGAGGGGTGGTAGGCAATTGATAGGTGAATAATTGGGGAAGAGAGAAAAGGCATATACCAAGACCAAAATTCCTAATTTTGTCTTGGAATTTTTCATAATAATATGAAAAAATGACACAAAGATACATTTGAAAGTTGAGAAAAGACAATTAAGAATGTCAAATAAGCATAATATAATATTTGGGATATTGAAATGTTGTAAAAAGACAACAATGTCTCTTTGCAAATATGAACACCCCTTCAAATCATCATTTATTACTTTAATTTCATAAATTACTACTTTCATATTTTATAATAAAATGTTAACTATCATACCATAAGATTAAATTGATAGTAGAAGCGCATTCAAATTCCTTTAGCCCAAATATGAGCTCATTAGACTCTTATAACTCTACGGTACATCTAGTTGAACTCGATCCACACTCTCCTTTTTAAAGGAGATTCGTCCTCAAACATATTTTGATGAAAGTGAAATTCGAACGTGTGCAAGCTCTATTACTAAACCTTAACGACAAAATGGTAATCATCATATTTTGATGAATGTAGATATGAGGTAAGGTTGAACTATGAAGTAGAGGAATAGGATAAAAATTAAAGGGAAAATATAAAAAAATACCTTGAGAATAGCAAAGAAAAAGGATATTGGGTTTCAATAATATAACATCATTAGAGAAGTTATTATTGAGTTTAAAAAATTATCAATTTGTTAAGTAATGTTGTAATCTAATTTAGAATCATGCATTCGCACTCAAGTGAATATATTGTCTAGATCATTACAAAATAAGTTTAAAAAAGTTACCGGTTAGTTTGATATTTTAACCTCAATTTGAGATGATCGATTTCTATCCTCTCTCTTGTATATATCATTTTGTTTATTCATCTAAACTTTTTGGAAGTTCCAAAATCAACAAGTAGTTTTTTGTGATTTTTTTCAAAAAAAAATTATATTATAATTTTCCGGGAAAATACGTGAGAATCTTGTGGAAAACCTAAAATCGTAATTTTGTTTACAGTTTTACATAATAATATTGGCGATGGGCGTGGTACGAACTAACGACAGCAGCGAGACAACCTCTTTACCTGGTGCTCTCTTCTCTCTCAACTAGTCCGAGCAGAAGGGAGCTTAGGGTTTATTTAGTAACGAAAAATACTTTTACGTAAATCAAGATAAATATGTGAAGAATGTTATCTTGTTTTGAGAAAAAATAATTTTGAATGTGCGTTTGGGCCTTTCAACGCTGACCCAAACAGACTCTTAATCAGCCTTATTAACTAACATTTGATTCAATATTATTTACGCAAATGTATTACTTAAAAGGGATATTGTGAGCTTAAAATAAAATGAAATGTTTATGACGGCTATGGTTAGAGTTGTGAATGTGAGTGGAACAACTAGTATATTTGTGGGATCCGTAAAAAAGAAAGAACATTTTTATTGAAGATAAGTACACAAGTATTTATCACTAAAACATACCAAATCTTAATAAATCTCTTACATTTGAGATTAAAAATAAAGATGTTACCACTAAATTAGATACAATAGCACAGTTAGCAATTATGTACCTATTTAGATTAACAGTAAAAATTATTTTTCAACATGATTTATAATCTTCATTGATAACGATTATATACTTTTTTTAATGTTTATGATAAATAGAGTACAATAGCCATTGAATTGGGAGAATCTCACTTAACCCCGACAAAATGTGACTTTATTTTATTTAAGGACCCAAAGAATATGAAATTACAATGCATTACCAAGGGAACAGAGTGAAATTTTGTTTAGATAATGAATGATCAAAATCCCCTTATTCATTTTTTTTATAAACACACACATATATGCATTTTAACAGATAAATAAGTGTTTGTAAGTGAATTTACGGGTACATATACATATCTTTAACAACTAGTAGTAATAAAAATTTACAAGTTTATATACATGTGAAAATGCAAAGCTATTTCACAACAGTTGATACAAAAAAATTTACAAATATTTATAAATGAATTTAAAAAATGCACATACATATCTTAAAGATTAATGATAATAAAATAACAAGTGTTTATACAAAGGAAATTAAAGGCGTATTTAAAATCGAAACATAATTTTAGTTTAGTCCTATTGATGCTACAGTGTCATTTCCAAAATTCACGCGCACCCCCTAATTGTGTCATGGGCCCTCCGCACGACATGGTAATGCCTAATAGTCAACGCCACTTAATCTTCAAAAGCTAATCTGCACTTTCAATAAATATACTTTAAGACAGCGAATAAAAAATAAAAAGCAAGGTACAAGTGTTGAATACACCGTGTCCGAACTTCTTAGAAATCGAGGTAAATATGTGAAGGAGATTACCTCATTTTAGTGTGCAAAAAACCCTTATTTCAACGTTTACCGAACATGTCAACTATAAGACAACGAATAAAAATTTAGCTCATTTAGTAACAATTTGATTGATTTATAAATCATATAACCGTTGAGAAAAAAATAAATCATATAACCGTGAGTTCAAATTCCAATTAAACGTTTTTATTAATAAAAAATTATATATTTTTATAAGTCTTGTATAAATTATAGTCATATTTCGTATAAAAAAAATATTGTGCTGGTACATAAGATCCTCGGTCGGCCTGTGGTTTTGCCTGTGTAATAATAATATATTTTTTATTTATTTAATAAACTTTTATACTTAAGAAGAAAATAGAGAAATTTAATAAATGAATAAAAAATTCCAAAAGATTAATAAAATTCCCCTCACATTCAGCAGTATTGCTATTGATGGCTGATAAAATTGTTGATGACAATCGAACCATTTACTGCTTGGACATGATCGTAATTTTAACAATTTTTAATACTTTTTGTTCATTAATTTAAATTTCTGAAGAAAATACAAAGACGTTTAATTAAGAAGAAGTGTGAGGTAATTATGAGATCATGTATATGTGAAGACACAAGTTGGGGATTGATGGGGCATGTGGTGGCCCTCATGAGTGGACACAATAGCAACGTAACGTTGGACACTTCACCTATCTCCATTAAAGGCACAGCTCCACTTTTCTGACTTTCAACAAATTAAAGCTAACAGCAATCTTCATCATCCACTTTACTTTCCTTAATAAAAATCTCAATTTTCTTTCTACACAACCATGTGCGCTCCAATCCTTCCTTTTTTCTCTTGATTTATTAATTATGCCTTAAAATTTGATGACAATTTCACCTTTATCATATCCCTATTTAATATATATTATATATACCATATCAAAATAAAATTTATACAACAATAAATAGTGGGTGAATTATACATTTATATGAAAATTTGTGAACTAACTTGTAAATATAAGATAAAAAAACTTTTTCTATCTATCTTATCAATTGGATCAAAGGGCATTTCTTCTAAAAGATTTATATGATGCAAAATATAAAGTCATCTTTTAAAAGTTACCTATATTAAATTCTTCTTTTCCATTGCTAATCCATGGATGAATGGTTAAAGCGCCCAACTTATAATTGGCGAATTCGTAGGTTCAATTCCTACTGGATGCACACCAATGGAACCTCATTAAAATTGCACTTTAACCTTTTAGGAAAACATCATTAATTACGCCTAATTGGTACAAATTTAGATTTATATTTAGGGATAAAATAAATATAAAATTTGAGATTTATATTTATTGATGAAATGACTACTATATATGTGGCCTAATTGATTTGACTCTCTCTCTCACACATTCTAAATATATCCATTCGCGTACACACATACACATACAAGTGATCGAGATAGTATTGTAGAAGTATTATGAGCAAGCAAGCTGAAGCAATGGTGCAACTATGGATGTTGCATCTGATTGTGTTGAAACTTGAAACTGATGACCATCCTTCAAGCTTATTGTGTGTGTTGCAAAAAGCAGTGGATCCTACCCAAGGATTCAAGCCTTTTGCTTTAGACCACTCTTTTTTTCAGGTACAGATCGAAGCCCTATGATGTTCCTGTGAATCAGCTTTACAGCTTCTCCAATGGAGTTCACAGATTATGGGTCTATACTCCACAGACAAGCCTCACACACCTCGACTGCGACACACTACTTCGTACTGAGATCCGGATAACTGTAAGCTCATCATAATTTATATATATATATATATATATCTCCATCTAAATTCACGTATGGCAGATCGGATCGGATGTTATCTGTTTCTATGGTCTAAAATTCTTTGTTGAGGGAATCTTTCGCGGGACACTTATTAGGTAAGAGATAGAGGCAGAAAAAGAGAGAACAGAGATAGATGAACATTAGGATGTATCTAAGTATCTTGATATTTGAAGTTTACTCAAGTTAGAAATGATCTACACCAACATCTCATAGTTACTCTTTAATTGTCTGTTTTTTATTCTTTTCTTTTACCACTTTCATCAAATGCATTCCCTTTATTTCATTCATGTTTTTACTTAAAGCAAAACCAGTTTTGTCTGTCTTTAATATATAATTATTAATAAAATAATATTTCTTTCTGTACTAATTATCCTCTAGGATGCCTGCCTCTATTAGGTAAAAAGATATAAGCCAACCTCATTAGATTTATTATATAAATGTACCATTTTATCTTTAATTTATTATTCATGAACTTAGATTTTCACTCACTACCTTTATGTTAAATATGAATAAGATTGAAAAGTTGCTAAATTTTAAGATAGAACAATGAAATTTAAAATTTTTCTTGATATAACTTAAACATATTAAAATTGCCTTATAAATAGGATGTAATATAGAATTAATACGTAAAATATCTTTCCACCAAGTGTCTAAGTAAAATACCTTCCCAAGTTTGAACTATATATTTGAAAAGGGAAATGTGACCCAGAACTGTATTAGTCAAAGTGTGATAACGAGTCTATTTAGGAATGCGGTAGAGAAGTTCTTTTACCATTTACAAGGTAAATGTGTAAAGGAGATTATCTCGTTTTACGGAAAATACTGTTAAACACACATTTGGCTTTTCCAAATAGAATGTCAAACAAGTCTAATGATCACTTATATAGCTGATATGAATCTAAAAATTTGTTTATGGAAATATGAAGGGACACGATTACACGTCAGGGCCTGGGTTGTGGCAATTTGAAGGGTATGGATAGTGCCACGTGGAACAAGTGGGGTGTGCGTAACGCAAGTATTTGGAGGAAACCCTTCGGCCACGACACTTCAGCTTAGGGTTTATGTTGCTTCTCTCACATACTTCAGGTAGTAGAATACAATATCCTATAATAAGCAATACCAGTGAGGTTTGATCCAAGGGAACATGCTAATATCTTACAACTTGATAAATTAAGGTTTCAATCCTTCTAGAAGAAGTACCTCATGATTGCTTTTAATATGGAAACACCTGATTTTGTTTAAAAAAACTTACAATAAGAACAGATTGCATATTCCTATAAAGTAGTTCGATCTGTTTCGTTGAATATGTAATAATAATGCCTCTCTTTCAATAAATAATTTGGATAGCCTATGACCAATCCTCTACTTCTCTAGACATTATCACTTTTTCCACATATCATTACATATAAATCAAAGTAAATAAACACAACGTAGCAATTAGACATTATCAAAGTAAATTGTCGTCACTTACGTACTAATAAGAAATTGATAATTTCTTGGGAATTATGAACACAAAGTGGCAATTAGAGGATATAGTTACGTGCCTCGCGGGACAAAACATGCTTTAGACTGAACCTCATTCATGGTTCACTCTTTTTTTTTTATTTCGTATATATATAGACATAGATCTGTAGAGCATATATCTGCCCTAAAGGGAAACTAAGCTTCGGGAACTCGTGGAAGTGTATACATGAAAGTTTCCAAAATCTAGGTTTTCTTTTGTTTCTTTATATATTGATTATGAAACGGCCTTTTTTTTTTTGAAAGCACCGTATGTCACTGAAATTAATGTTTTCATATATGATCGATATATACCACCCTCTTCAAATACATAATCTGTACAAGAAAGAACTCTCTGTAATTAAAATAATGAATTATGCCTAGTTGTCTTTACTAGGCTAACTAAGCTTCCAGCAGTTTTGATCTTAAATTTGGAACCTTATTATGATCTTTATTTTGTCTTAACATGTTTTATGATCCGGCAATATTTTTATCCTTCTTATATCCTATATATATATATATATATATGTATGTTCACATATGATATTGGAGAATAAGTATTGTGAGATATATGTGCAAGAGAGCTGAAGCAAAATGATGCGATTATGGATGTTGTATCTGATTGGTTTGAAACTGATAGTCCTTCAAGTTTCTGTGTGTTGCGAAGGAGTGGATCCCACCCAAGGATTCATCCCTGTTCCTTTACACGATTCAAATTTTCAGGTACAGAGGCCCTATAATGTGCCTGTGAACCAGCGTTACAGCTTCGTCAATGGAGTTCACAAATTATGGGTTTACTCTACAGACAAGCCTCACAGCCCCGACAGCCACACGCTACCTCGTACTGAGATCCGAATTACAGTAAGTTCATCATCATTTTTTATGCGTCTTATTTTCTTTTAAAAAGGACAAAACTCAGAAATATGCATTCACATATTTTTTTTAAAAAAATGAAGGAGGTGTGGCAAAAATCTCATAAAAACATAGTAGTTAAAGTCAATTATGAAAGATATGCGTACCTGATGATGTTAGAAGGCATGATTGATCAACGAAGTATGATATACAGTAAAAGGGAGGAGAGCGTTCAGAGAGATTTTGATTTGATGTGGGATCCAATATGTTATTTTTAAATGTAACAAAAATTTAAACATCAAAGCAAAAGGGTGTTAAATTTTGAAATTTACTGTTCAATCAATTGTTCAGCAATGGCATACTGATGCACTTCGCCATATATACATATATTGATATAATGATATTGACTAGATGGCCCTAAAAAACGATACTGATATATATTGGTTATATTGAGGTGGTATATGTATTTCTTGTGAATATCACATATTATACCTTTCCAACTCCGTAATCCTAGCTAGTTCGTCATAATATAAAATTCCAGTAGTTCGTAAAGTTGGTATAGTTCGTACGAAGTTGGTTTATAATTAACTACAAGATTGTGAGATTAAATTTACTACTCATATGAGGATTTTATTAGTGAATTGTTTATAACTATTTCTGTAAGTGTTCTTTGAGCCCAAAGTATGATTTAACCTTAGTGAGCTCCAAGACCAAACTCACATAAACCAATTTATATTAAAAAAAGATTCAAATCCATTTTATCTCTTACATTTATTATTATTTCTAACTAATTTACCTTATTTATAAATTAATTATATCTAACCCAATATTACACTCAAATATTTCAAGGAGATCAAATTACATTTTTTATAATAACTAATCTATTTCATTTTTCTTAATATACTCAAAATTAGTTAAGATGCTATTATCATATTAGGGACTCTGAGGTATTATTATACTCAAAAGGAACAATTAATTAATTGCAAACTTTTATCAAGTCATCAAAGTCGCGTGAGATCATCATTGAGCACAAGCTAACTCATAAGAATATGCAATTTTTGTTTTGAAATATGAAGGGACACGATTACACGTCAGGGGTGTGGCAATTTGAAGGGTATGGATACGTGCCACGTGGAACAAATGGGGTGTGCGTAATGCAAGTGTTTGGTGCAAGCTCTGCTGCTTCAACCCTTCAGCTTCGGGTTTATGATGCTTCCCTCAAATACTACAGATCCTCTGTGCTTCTTCGTAACATTTACGACAGATGGTTCAGGCTCAACGTCATCCATGATTTGGATGCTTCCACTGTCAAGGTTTTCATCAATGGAGTCCTCAAATACAGAGGATCTGGTCGGGGACACGCCTCTCACTACTTCAAGTTTGGGGTTTACACACAGAATGATCCTTCTCATTACATGGAATCTCGTTGGAGGGATATCAAACTCTTCAAAAAGTAGCTCTGTTTTGTCTCTCCGAGGGTTACTACAAGGTTAGATCATACTTATACGGAGGGAATATAATCTCGTTGTTATTGGACTTCTGGTAATTTAGCATCTTTCTTGGAGAACTTGTAATATTTCTCCCTTACCATGCTTATGAATGGCTATATTAATAAGCCTGTCACATCATGTTATACATATAGATATATATATCAATGCCGCTCTTTAAATAAATAATTCGGATGTAAGCAGTAATTAATCGTTCTTACTTTTCTATTGAAGGATTCTAGGAGTACTTGAAATCCAATAGAGTAATCGGAAGTATAATCTAACATTTACTTATCATTCACTATATGATATTGCTTTCTCTCTCCAGAGAGAAAGATATGTCCACTAATTTGCAGACAAGAACCAGCTATGCATGGCAAGCTATTTGAAACTGGCCTCACATGGATCATAAGCTGATCTCTTCAGCTTTTTTACCTTCATCATAATTGGGAACTTTTGATGATCTTTCTCGTCTTAATCTTTATAACAGTTTGAGTGGTGGGGGAAAAAATTAAATGTCACTGTTATAATTGTTCATTACTTTAATATTTCGTTGACGTTTTATATAATCATTAGTTAGTTAATTAATAACCGGCAATGAATTTTCTATATCCGGTAGGCGCATCATGATCCGTAGGTACCACAAATGATGAACTTTTCTTCATTGAAATGTCCGTTAGAATTTTATCTCATATCTTCAAATTAAACAAAGATGACACCCCTTTTCAAATTAGACACAAACCATATCACATATGAAATCTTTTTTCTCATGATAATGTAATTTCCAAATGAAATTGACCTGTCTCAATTCTTAACCCAACCTTTACTATTATTCTACTCTTTCAGCGTAGAATATTCTCAACAATATGCTGCTGCTTCTGGCCTCCAACACCTAATATAAATACACACACACTTGCTAACTATTATCTCATTATTCTCACTAGCCAATTCCATCATATATGTGTCTGCTTTTAAACATGGGATCTTTTTATCAGAGTGCTGTGTTGAGCTTATTCATGTGTTCTTATTTATTTGTGAGTGTCAGAACCTCCCATCTTGATGAGGACCTAACATTAGGTTTCGCTGACCTCACTCTTAACGCTTCGAATTTCAAACTTCACACGCCTTATAACCTGCCTGTTAGCTCAAGGTACAGCTTCCGAAATGGAGTACACAGGCTTTGGGTATATTCCAGTGACAAACCTTTCAGCCCGAAAAGCCGCGGTTCTCGATCTGAAGTCCGAATTCAAGTAAGCCTTATACATAAACACACACACACATGTATTTGAAATGACTAAGAAAAAAATTTGTTAGTTAAAAGAAGTGTGTTGATTTCCTTAAAGGAACCGTGTGTGATCATTTGCATGTGATATATATCACTCCATTGATGGAAAAACTCCGTAATAACACATGAGAAATCATTAAATAGAGAAAAGTTAGGAAAAAAAAAAGTATTTAAGAAACTGGATTGAGGTTTTACATTGATAAACAAAACAAAATTTTCTATTAGCTTTTACACTTATTAGGACTTAAGAGAGTATATAATTACGTGCGTATCATTCTGTTTTCGAAGTATATAACATCCAATGTAATGTTTGGTGATGTTTTTGTTAGGGTTATGATTATTCTTCAGGAGTGTGGCAATTTGAAGGGCATGGATACGTACCTAGTGGTACTTCAGGAGTGTGCATTATGCAGCTTTTCGGGTCGGATCCTCCACAAGCAACGACTTTGATGATCCGGACTTACAATGGCTCACTTACGTATTATAGGAGGCTAGTTCTAATTCCATATGTATGGAACAGATGGTTTCAGTTAAATGTGATTCATGATGTGGAAGCTTCGGTTGTGAGGATTTATATAGATAGGGTTTTGGTTTATGAAGCTTCTGGGCATGGAGGTCACTCTCATTACTTCAAATTTGGAGTCTATAAACAGAATGATCCTTCTGACTATATGGAGTCTCGTTGGAAGGGAATTAGAGTCCTTCGTAAACTTCACTCTTAAGGATTTTAGCTAGCTGGTGGGAGATTGATGATGAGTTATGAGATCATGGTTAATTAGAATGTTTAGATATTTCATATGTTTAATTTAAATTTAACTTCATTAGGTAATATTTTGTTTGAATTGTAATTTGATTGTCATATTTCATCATTAAATGTTATCGACATTTAATTTTTAATATTTTAGAATGTCCTACAGTTTATTCTTTTGAATCAAGTGGAATTGCTTATTGAGTTTTTTCTTCTGTCTGACTTCTCTTGTCATTCTATTTATCTAGTTTCCTATCCCTTCTTTATTTTCTCCCTCTCTCTAGTCTATTTATCTATGAGAAACTATTATTGTTGTTGTTGTTGTTGAACTGTTCCTTCGGGGCGTGGCGTTCGATTTATTAATTTTGAAACATTGGATCTAATGGATAAAAATTGTTATTTTTTGGTCATATAAAAATACTTCTTCCGTTACAGCATCTTCATATTGATATTAATTTAATCCATAGGATATTTTAAATTCTATTCCAAGAGTACTGGGAGAGATCGAGAGAGGTGAGCCTTAGGATCCAGAGTTCTAAAGTTTATTCCAAGTTATATAAGAAAATGATAAAAAGAAGAGCCAAAGTAACAAAGGTTGATCTAAATTCATATATATTATCTTAAATGTGTGAGTTCAAATTTTGTTGTGAGGGTCAATAAATAGTCCACTGATGAACAATTCATAAGTATTTCCGTAACTAACCCTTGGTTTAATTAATTAATTTAAATCTAATTAACCCAAAAAGATCTAAAATAAAAATTAGTTAGGGAGAGAGGATCATGAGTACACCTGCTTATTATATCTCAAGCAAATATAAATAAAATGCTCAAGTGATGTGGCAAGGTTTGAATTAATGTTGAAACCAACGGTCAAAAAGATCGCTTTTTTTTAACCTCATATTTCGAAAAGATCTTAATCTTGAGTTTTCATTCAATTCCTTCTCCATACTATATAGTTTATTGATAATGAATCATTTTCTAGTTAAAATAAAGAACAAATTAAATAGACTTCTCCATATTCATACATTCCAACATCTTTTATGTGTATAAGCCGTACCAGCTATTTAAAAGAAAAATGACTCCATAGACTAAAGTATAGTGCTTGCAAAATTTGTCAATTTGTCATTCTCAAATCTCAAGTATATATATAATAATGGAGCATCAAAGTTTTCAAAAAAAAAATACTCTTCATTTGTTTCGATACCTTGCTATGAAATGGCTTTAAATAAATAAGTTAGATATGACAGAACTATTTAGCTTTTTGCCAAAGGTACTTGGTCTAGTCGGTGGTAGAACAATTAGATTAGGTGCTTGTTTGGAAACTCCGTTGGGAAAATGGATTTTACAGATTTCGAGGCATTTTGGGAATTTCGAGATGGTTTTACGGATTTCAAGATGATTTTTATAGATTTCAAGATGGTTTTTACAGATTTCGAGATGGTTTTATCTCGGCTTACGTGCACCGTTTGGGAAAATGGCTTTCCAAACAGGCACTAGCAGTTAGATTGGAATTTGATTCCTATCTTGTTTGAAAAGGGCCTTTGAAAGAGGAATCTAAATTAATCGCAAAGTCTCGATCCGAAGTAGTGATTAAGTTGTTTGGATGCCTTATAATAAAATTTTAAAAAGGTATTGAATAAAGAAAATATAGTTATTTTAAATTTACAATAAGTTTCAACATCATCCCTTATTAACGGAAAATGACGTCTTAACAAATTTAAATAGTTCAACAATTGTAAAACATGATGAAAATTTAAAATATAAATTTTTTTGTAATAAATAATTAAAATGTAAGCATATTTTATCACTATTTAATTACATATTAACTGTTTAAATTTGTTAAGTCAACATTTTCTGTTAAAATAAAAAGATTAAAGTATACTTTTAAAATTTAAGGATTAATTAAACTAAAATTATTGTAAATTTAAATGACAAATGTATACTTTAACCTAAAATAAAATAGAAACTTTTTAACCTTTACAATAAAACGTGCACGGCCGTGCAGGTTAAGCTCTCATTAGTTATATTTATGTATTATCGTAATTAATTTTTGTTAATGATTATGATCTGGTGAAGTTTTAATGTTTAATATTCAATCATTATTAATCGGCAATGAATTTTCTACGCGGAAGGCCCCCCCGGGGGGCCATTTCTTTATATTATTAGCTTTTTTAAAGGATCGATAATTCCGATGGGAAAATTGTCTCATCGGTTGGTGTCATCTTACTTAATAGTATTCAAACTACATACTTTCAAGTGAGCCTTTAAAAATCACACAGTATAATTAAGTTTTCAAAGATCTGAAAATAACATTAACACAGTTATATATATAGCGTCATCGCAATTAAATGTAAGTTACTCCTCTGACCTTCAATTTTTATACCTACCCACTTTGTTGTTTAATTTCTTTATTAAAATAATTCTTATATTAAGAATTCGATAATTAATAACATCTGCTCCACGAGTACAACAAAGCCTTCCGGCATACAAATAAACATAATTATATGTATAAAAGTTATGATGATTATATATATCTGAAGTTTAAGTTCAGTAAAAGTCAACAACATATATCATATTCACATATTTCAACCTATATTACATATGAATAAATGCAATATATAGTCTCCTTTGTATCACTGTTAATTCTTATTACACTTACCAGAGCCATACACTAGTACATAGTTGATTTATCTCAAACTTGTTGGTATTGGAGATGTACCCGACTAAAGGTACATAACTCAAGTTTATGGCTCCATTAAAGCATCCTCATGAGTTTATACATTTTTTATTACTTTCAAATACTTCATGTACCCCAGGTAGCTGAATATTTCAAAAGCATGGGATATTCTCAATTATGCTGCTGCTTCTGGCCTTCAACATCTAATATAAATACACGCGGATTTAGGATACCTACCTAACTGTGTCATTATATTCACTGGCTATTAATTGACGCGAAATATATATACCTGTCCGCTTTTCAACATATGGGGTCTGTTCATCAGATCAGTTCTGTGTTGAGCTTATTACTTGTGTGTTCTTACTTATCCGTGAGTGTTAGAACCTCCCATCTTGATGAGGACCTAACCCCAGGTTTCACTGAACTCCCTCTCAACGCTTCCAATTTCAAGCATCACACGCCTTATGACTTACCCGTGAGCTCGAGGTACAGCTTCCATGGCGGGGTACACAAATTTTGGGTATATTCTACTGACAAACCTCTCAGAAAAAATAGCCCTACGAAGCCTCGATCTGAAATCAAAATTCAGGTAACTAAGCCTCCTAAATATACAATCACATTTGCATCATTCTCTTTTCAACTAAATATAAAGAATCCAAAACGTGATGTGTTTAGGGAAATTTTTTCAGGGTTACGATTATTCTTCAGGAGTGTGGCAATTCGAAGGGCATGGATATGTACCTAGTCGTACTTCAGGGTTCTGCATCATGCAACTGTTCGGGTCAGATCCTCCACATGCAACGATCCTGATGATTCGGACTTATAATGGTTCTCTTAGTTATTACAGGAGGCCAGTTCTAGTTCCATATATATGGGACAGATGGTTTCAGTTAAATGTGATTCATGATGTGGAAGCTTCGATTGTGAGGGTTTATATAGATAGGGTTTTGGTATATGAAGCTTCTGGGCGTGGAGGTCGCGCTTATTACTTCAAATTTGGAGTCTATACACAAAACGATCCTACTTTCTTCATGGAGTCTCGTTGGAAGGGAATTAGAGTTTCTCATAAAACTCACTAGCTAGCCATCATGATTTAGCTATAGCTGGGCAATTTATGTGCTTTTTTATGATTGTATTGTCAATGAGGAGACGTCAGATAAATTTTGCAAAGTACATTATATTTATCAGAGAGGTGAGCTTTATGATTTGATTAGATGTACTGTGTTTTATTTACCAGAGTTAAAACATATTACCCCTCTTATCCCAAATACTTCATTAAGGGATACTTCAATAAAAAAAATCAATGAAACAGTTAGTGGTTAAAACAAAATATATAATAAAAATAAAACAGAGCTTTGAAATCAGATAAAGAGAATATGAAAGGGATTATTAAAAAAGATTTATATTGCACTTGATCATTTGACCTATGTCCGATTCCCATAGCCACCACTAATCAATTCCGCCATACTCATAAGTTTTTAAAATTAAGTACTTGCAGCCACAATACAAGACTAAGCTAAATTTGATTTCTTATTTCAGCCCTGATAGATTGATTCCAATCAATCCCACTCAAGGATACCTAATTACATTGAGCATGCGCCTCTCAAGAACAAAATTTGAAAACTCATAAACCAACTAACAACTGCTGCATATTCATGAATGTTCAAATGTTTCTTAAATAAATATTTGCACCAAATTGTGTTTATTCGTATGATGGTATTGATAGAGTTTCTGAAGAACAAGTCGTTAGAAATAATATTATGTAATATAGCTGTTATAAACTCAAATGAGACAGAATAAAAAAAAAATTGAAAGCGTTTTTCATCGCCAAATGCGTTAATTAGATGTCAAAAGGCTCGTTAATGCATTAAGTGCTATAAACTGGAAGAATAAGAGTGAAAAAATATATTGAGAAACACAATTGACACATTAGACACAATGATATGTTAAGGCATTAAGTAGGATTAATTTTGGAATTAAAAACATTTTTATTGCTTTCCAACTTATATAAAAGCCAAAGTGTATTAACTTTCTTTCCTTAAAATCATTTGTAAAACTAATTTTTATTTCAAAAAAACAGTGCTCTCTAAAAACTCTTTTACAAGAGATATTAAGACTCAAAAGAAACACTTTAAGTTTCTAAATCTTCCCTTGTATCTTTCGTCAGAAAATTTACAATGAACCCCAACAATCTTTATACTAGTATTAGTTTTGTTATTATTAAATTAAATTAAACGAGGTGATTCAACATATGACTTTTAATATTGAAGAGCTTGTGCTTGTATTTTGTTAGATATAAAGATCTTGAAAGAACCTAACAACTAGATGTACTAGGTCAAGCTCTCATTAGCTATTAGTCAAATAATCTTATAACAGTTCGTGAAGATAATATTTTTTATATAACTGTGTGTGTGTGTGGCTGTTTTGCTGAAGTTTTATTCAGTCATGACCAACCGGCCGGCAATTAATTTTCTATCCGGTATATGCATGACCACCATTGACCTTTTCTTTATGAAAGCACCCATTGGAAATTGACCTTACATCTAAAGACTTGATGAATATTTCATCTTCATTTTTTAATATATTGTATGCATTTATTCTTTTATGAATATTATAGATAGTTACCTTGTAAAATGTATCGAATCGAATTGGCACTAATGAAGAGATTGTTAAGTTAACGGAAAGAATGAGAATGAAATGGATTATAGCAATAAAAATAAATCAAAAGTCTTCATTCTAACATTATGAGCCATCAGTTACACGACATTTATCTTAAATTCTAGTAAACACCTGTGAGCAGAGAGAGAGAGAGAGAGAGACCAAAATCGATTGGGGTATTATGAATGGCCGCTTTGGGACATTATATTTAATTAGAACCTTGTGATCTTTCTTGTTTCATATGTATAACGGCTTGTGGAAGTAAGATTTGTATATCATTGTAACTTCCCTAAAAAAATTTATACTGAAGTTTAATTTAATGTTTATTCAATCATAATTAACCGGCTATGAACTTTCTACCCGGTAGGCGCAGTACCAAAACATACGCATTAGAATTAAATATATTTCAGCCTAGAATATTCTCAATTATATGCTGCTGCTTCTGGCCTTCAACACCTAATATAAATACACACAGACTTAGGCTGAGTGTTATCTCATTATTATTCTCACTAGCCATTTCTTTGATATATCTGGCTGCTTTTAACCATGGGATCTGTTTATAATCAGAGTGCAGTGTTGATATTAATTGTGTGTTCTTATTTATTTGTGAGAGTTAGAGCCTCCCATCTTGATGAGGACCCAACCCTAGGTTTTTCTGAACTTCCTCTCAACGCTTCCAATTTCAAACACCACAAGCCTTATAACTTACCGGTGAGCTCAAGGTACAGCTTCCATGGCGGAATACACAAATTTTGGTTATATTCTACTGACGAGCCTCTCAGCAAAAATAGCCCCACCAACCCTCGATCTGAAATTAGAATCAACGTAAGCCCTCTTATACCTATATATATACCATCATGGTTGTGTCTGTGTGAAAATTACGCTGGAGTTTAATTTAGTGTGAGAATGTTTCAAAAGAAGTCTCGGCTTGCTTAAAACTGAGGAAGCCTAGTATATGTGAACTCTATTTAAGCTAGAATAAAAGGCTAAGAACACGAGGGAACGGGTTTGTGTGCTAAGCAAAAGTGTATAGTTGGAAAAGCTAATCATATATTGATTGCCTAGATCTAATCTGATGGTCCAGATTTGGCAAAAAAAATATTGTTAAGTATTATTTTATTTTAGATTTTAAACCCATTATGGATAATTTTTCTTAAAAAAATATAGACATTTTTTAAAAAATTAAATATGAATCATTCAAATATGATTACCTCTCCCTACCAAGCAAAGCGCACACGAGTTCACATTAGATACAATGATAAACACTAATATTGGTGCTTTGTTATGTACTATTAATTTGAGTTACTAACTCCAATGGTTAAAAATTAACTTCCTTAAACTGTCATTATACAATTTTTTTTGGAAACTGTCGTTTTAATTGTCATTAAGTCGTCTTTAGACACCACTATATACATTGTTGTCCAGCGTTCACATGGTGTGACTGCTTAACTATAAAAGCCTGTTTATATATGCATGCCCTAAGCTCTTAGAGTTTCTGAGCTCCTCTCCTTTTCCTCTCTTAAGCTATTTTACATTTCTATTTGTATGTACCATGAAGAACGGTTCCTTTGATTATGAAGAGTGCCACGTATATTCTATTATACCTTGGTGGCAATATAACTTAAAAGAACAGTGTTCTCGAGCACGTCTTAAAACTAGATATTGTTTTTTATTTTAATTTGCATATGCTCCCAACAAATTAAAGAAGCTAATGTGTTGTTTCACGGTCTGTTTTCCAGGGTTATGATTATTCTTCAGGAGTGTGGCAATTCGAAGGTCATGGATTTGTACCTAGTGGTGCTTCAGGGTTCTGTGTTATGCAAGTGTTTGGGGCACATCGTAAACGTGCGACAACTTTGATGATTTTAACGTTTGATGGCTCACTTACGTATTACAGGAGGCCAGTTCTGGTTCCATATATATGGGACAGATGGTTTCAGTTGAATGTGATTCATGATGTGGAAGCTTCCATTGTGAGGGTTTATATAGATAAAGTTCTGCTTTATGAAGCTCCTGGGCATGGAGGAAGCTTCCATTACTTCAAATTTGGAGTTTATTCACAGAATGATTCTTCTTACTATATGGAGTCTCGTTGGAAGGGAACTAGAGTTCTTCATAAACCTCATTGATGATGGCTTGACTACTTGGGATTTATATATTTTGATTATTTGATTGATGGCAAAAGGGTATATTAAGTTCTTCAATTTTAGGCAAGGTTTTATTTTGGTTCTTAGATTTAATTACTAAATGTATCTCCACTTGTTTAACCCTAAAATTCTTAACAAAATATGTTGATATGAATTTTTTAAAAAAAATTAAGGAATTAAATTGAAACCTTACATAAAGTTAGAGGATTAAAAATACAACTTTTACCTTTATTTGAATGAAATAAGTAATGATTGTATTTGATGAATATATAGAAGTATATTTATATATAAATTTGGTTGGAATAAAGTGGCACCAATTTTCGTTAAAACTGTTTGAATTGGTTCATATCAGGAATATTGTTTTAAATAATTAAATATATAAATCAATATAATTTTTGTGATGTGTGATTAAAAAATAAATTTTAGCAAAAGTATACTGGCTGTTGGATGGATAAATAATAAACCACTAACGAAAAGAAGATAATAAACTTATCACAAATAAAAAAGAATATAATGAAACGGTAAGTATGGAGATTTTACCCGGAGAACAGCAAATGGGTGAAACAATGGAAAATGAAAATTATACATGAAATGGCCCATGCAGGTTTCGAACCTGCGACCTTCGCGGAGGCTCTAACCAACTGAGCTAATAGGCCAAGAACTAAATTCCCTCAACAATAACATATATAATTTATGTTTCTATCTCCAAAATAATTTATTTAACTTATAAATTGATATAAATATATGATTTAATGATATAAATAAGTATTTTCTAAAAGGTCATGTAACATATGCTGATTTATTTAACTTTTTTAATTGTGTAAGATTGTCAAGTCAATTAGGTCTTGTATTTGATCTATAATTATATATATAATATGACCGAATACAATAATGGGCATGTTTGTTTTTCCGTAAAATGAGATAATCTCCTTCATATATTTACTTTGACTTGTGTAAAAGTACTTCTCTACTGTTTTTCCGGACACAATATTTCAACTGTTGTTTTGTTTTCTCTGGTTGGATCTTCCGGATGGCCGAAAAGTCTACATAACATAAAACTTCTTTCTTCAAAGTAGTCAAATTCTTGAAAGAGACCTCAATGAAGCTTGCTTGATTGAAGATTATCGATGAACAAGACTGATTGATTGATAATGTCCAGAGTTGACCTTTTGTTCCATTTTTGTATGTTGTTTCCAACTCCGTTTATTCAAAGTCGTTTAATTTATTGGAAAACCAAATAAAGCCAAGTACATATATAGTTATATTAACTGTATAAAATATAATATTACTATTGCTTAATTTGACTAATCAAAGTAAACGTCAAGATTCCATTCACACACGTACAGTCGCAACTCGCTTATGATAAAAAAGTATTTTGAAAAATTCAAAGGCTACCGTATCAACTAAGATTAAATTTTTGTCGTATGCATTTAAAATTAATTCTATCTCTGGTTGAACTAGCCCATGATATGTTTACGAACTTTTGTGTATTTTGACAACCGCCATCTTCTATTCAAGAGGTTGGCGGTGATCGAGAATAAGGTGCCTATAACCCTGCTAGTACTCTTCTATTGAGTTAATATCATCCCTTATTAGTAAAAAAAAAATAATTCTCTCTAGTAAATTACAATTCACCTCTCCCTTTAACCAGTAGGTTAATATAATTATCGCTTGAGTTTTATATTCCATCTTATCCATAATATAGGTTGCTTGTAGATGATTAGTTTTGTCCAAAATATAAGTTATTTTTATTTTGGCAAACCAAAATATAAGTTATTTGCATGATAGTTAATGCTTATTTTCAAATTTTTATGTAATTAATACTCATTTCCAATTTTACCAATTAATACCGGTTTAATTCACATTTTTCAATAAGGGTAGAAATGGAAAAGTACGTATTTCAATTTATGACACATTCAATCAGTTAAATTTATTTTTTATTCTCATAATTAGTTAAAATCACATATATTATGAATAGAAAGTATTTCAATATCTTGAAGCTAGCTAGAATTATTGTACTAGAAGCTCCTTCTAAACAATAAATGTGCAAAGAACGAAAAATGAATTTATATATGCTTCTCTTCAATTAACTATTTCCAAGCGAATTCTCTGAAATGGAAAGATGAAAAATAATCCTCCTAGTTTAAATATGTGATCCTTTTTTATTATGCAAATTACACTACAAAAGGAGTTTAAAATATCCAACACCAGAAAAGTAAATAAATAACTAGAAACAATTATTTCAATATTTGCAAAACTTAATAAAAAAATCTTAAATGATGGGTAGAAATATATGAAGACACGGTCCATGTTGGGGTTGAAATTATTTCTATATTATTCCACAAAAGAAAACAAAACATATACTTTGATTTCTATATTAATAGGCGTCAACTTGAAAAGACAACTGCATCACGTCCAATAAGTAATTCTATTCAATAAATCAAATGGCCATTTAATTAATTACTTTTTAATATACCAAGCATCCATCTTAACTACCTTTGGTTTGTGTTAACGTTGTAACTTGTAAGTTACTCTTATAATATAATTTACGATTTACAAAATAATATAAGATAAATTTTATCTTAATTTATGTGAATGTAATTTTTTAATACTCACACGAATGAACCTAGTTGTATATGGAATCTCTACTGTTAACGAATGAAGCTCCATATTTTCATTGAAAAAATGATTATTTAGTGATTTTAACAAAAAAATAAATAAATGCTCCATTATGAAAAATACTTTGTCCATCAATAAATGTAAAAAAACAAAACCATTTATTAGAACTCTATTTTACAAAATAGGTTATTTTATATTTAGTAGGTCCGATTCTCCAATTAAATCTTAGCATATGGATTTTTTTCTAATAGCAAAAAGTTAAAATTCTAGCAAAATACTATTAATAATAAAAATCACATACGGAAAAATTAAAGCAAAAAAAATTAATTTATGCATTCGACCTAGTGAATATAATTTTTTCCTTTTTTACATATTAGCCAAAATTATATATATACATCAATAAATGGTTGTTGGATATAGTAGAATGAGATAATATCTCATAACATAGAGAATCAAGATTACTTAAATTCCAACGGACAGACATGCATAATATTCAGTGTTCAACATTGTCATGAACAATATTTGTTTCAGATAAAATGATACATGTACAATATTGCCAGCCCGGCCTGCAACCTGCATTTTTATTTTTTATTTTTTAAAAAATTATTTTATATATATTTTTTACTTTTTTTCAATCCCAATATTTTTTACAAAGGAAAAGGTAATATTAAATTTTATTTTTAGAAAATTATTGAACATTTATTGATATGATTGGAAAGATAATCATAAAAGTATGTGATCTTATAAGAAAAAATTGAGTAAAAAATGATAAAAAAATAATTTTATAAAAAAATAAAAAAGAAAAGGTTGCCCACCAACCCGTCCTGACGGGCTCGGATTGGGAATTCCTAGCTGACCCACCCAACCCACGTTACCATCCCTAGTTTACACACACACCCGTAGCAGTATTCCAAACTCCTTCTTTAACTCTCGTTTAGACATGAGGTTGTGAGTCGGCATCCTATCTATATGGATCCAAGTCGGAGATGTGAATTATGGCAATAAGAAAGTACATAATCAACTGATAAAATGATTGGGCTAGTACTCTCACCTAAAGGGAGAGGATTCAATCCTGGAGAGTGCCACTTTGTTGTGGCTCCAGTCGCGATGCTTGGGGAGGCATCACCACAGCTTAGTGAAGCTGGGTTGACCTACCTGTGTGACCAGAACTAAAGGGCTTGCTTGACATGCTCCCGTGCCCGCAGGGACAGGCCCCAGTAAATCATGAGTTAGGTGCCCGACCCTTGGATCGTGGGTGAGCCCAACCCCTTTACTAAAATTAGGAACAAAAAAAAGTACATAATTATTTTTTTTCTCGCAGAATTAGAATTAATGATTTTTAAGGCAGCGTAGTCATGTTCAGCGAACCAACCTCTCACTTTCTCATTATCCGCCAATTCCGAAACAACGCGTTCGTACCCTCAACAACACGCTCTCCCACACCCCCCACACACACAGAGATATATATATATATATATATAAACACACATCCGCACAAAGACACAGTCTCAGATTGTTCTGATTACTAATCATTACATATACCGATTCATTGCGATGGCTGCAGAAGCGTCTGCTTCATGCAAAAGCAAAACCCAGAAAGCTTTCACAGTGAGCAACGACGACGCATCGGCTCGTCATCAGCACCAGAAGAAGAGGAAGAGGATCACAGTCGAAGAAAAAGACGTAATGGATCAAAGTGGAAGCTTGAGCGATGAGACATGTGCGAAGATTAATGAGATTTTCGGGAATGACGAGGTGGTTGCTGTTCGTCGGTCCAACAAGAAGAAGAAGAAATATCGATCGCTTCACAGTATTTACATGGCCACCATGCCCGCTATTTCTTTTGTTGAAGCTGATCAAACCTCTCAACATAACCCCAGTTAATCAAATGTCATTTTTCACCTATAGCTCGTCTAATTTTTGTGCCTATTATTCTGATTCTAGAGTGTAAATTAATGTCGAATTCACTTAATTACTGTTGCTTCAGCTCAACATATTAATTAAAGCTAGATTTTTGCTGTGTAAATCACCAAGCTTCTATATATTACAATCTCACTTTTCTTTAATTCTCTGACTTTCTGTTCTTAGAACAGAATTTTCTTGTTGCTTGATTATGTTTCATGCGAAGTATCAACCATGCATCCAATGTAATGTAGTCGTGTAGAAATATAAAGAGTTGAGTTTGTTTGTTTGTTTGATTTTTTTTAAAAAAAAAATGGGACAGAGACGAAGCCTTGCTTATCAAATCAAAATAGGTAGGCTCAATAATGTTAGTTCTTTATCTCCATTATTATTTTGTAGCCTAATTGTGTTTTCATGCATTTATACTCAGTTTACTTTTGGATCAATGTTAATTCAGTGCTTTAATTTTTTTAATTACCCCATCAAAAAAGCCACTAGTTAGATGTTTTTCCCCTTCATTTCAAAATTTAAATTGGTCCATGTCTATCAATGCGAATTCTCCTCGTGAATACTTAGTATTTTTAACTATTTTGAGTTTTAAATATAAGAGCTATACAAAAATAAAAAGAATTAACTTAAATTAATTATTTATAATAAATTCATATTGCTTTTCTTAAATGTCTCATTTAATTATTTACATTCAAATTATCATATTGATGGAAATCCTCATTTTAAGATGTGATATTAATGTGGATTGTTTAGGGGAAAAAAGTAATCAATTTAGAAAATAGGGTGAATCATGTCTTACATTTAATATCAAACCAAACACCTCAATTGGGATTAGAAGAATGAAAAAGTATATATAAAAAGGGTTTTACATTTATGTGTGCAAAATTAAATTTGTACAAGTTAGAGTCTGTAAACTGAAGTTTAAATTAAAATCATTCATTATAAAATGATTTATGTTTGAATATTTTTGTTTTAAAAAACAATTTAAAAAATTAAAATCTGTTTAAATGACAATTAACCATGTGATTTTTTACATATGTATACATGCTTTGGTTTTTTATCCGTGTATTGCCTCATGAAACGTGTGTTAAGGAAAGAAAAGTTAAAAAGAAACTCAAGCCACCAGGTGATAAGCTGAAATTTAAGGCTTCTCCATATTTGAGTCATGGTTGGATGCTAAATGCGAGCACTTCTTCTAATAAAAATTTGAATTTTGATTCGTTACATTGTGAATGATTAATCCCTTCTCCTAGATCAACTCTATTTTAAACTTTAGTGGGACCTGCGTTCTTTTGATGAAAAAATAAAAAATTATTTTAAAGTACCCACTAACTTCATGTTTGTAAAAATACCCTTAAAAGCCCGTTTAAGATAGAGAAGTACTTTTACGTAAGTCGGAGTAAATATGTGGAGGAGATTATCTCATTTTATAAAAAAACACTGTTGAACGTACTTTTGGGAAGTAAATAAGCTTTTTCAAAATACATATGACGAAATAATTTTAATTTTAATACTTGTCAGTTATCGAATTTTATACATATAACGTGTATTTAATGAAATTTGTGTACCTTTTCATCATCTTACATCTAAACATGCTTTTCGATTATACAATCAAAACAAATTTCATTTCTATTAGGTTAGCTTTTTTATAAAAATTTATCTAAACGTAAATCATATTATATTAACCGACTTTCACTCCAGCTCGAAATCAGTAATTAATTGACCAGCGCTAGTCCAGACCATATGCAAATGCAATGAATGAAATTGAAAACCACGTTTGCGGGTGGAACCTCTAGCAAACCTTGTCCATTGTTTGGCCGCCCAAGTTGAACGTGATTTTCGGCATCGAAACTTGGAATTGGGAAGGATGAAGGCTGATCCAAACATGGCTTTTAACCTTGCCTGACTGGAACTACTTTTTTAAGTTTTTATTAGGGAAGCATAGAGACCTCATAACAATCATTCAAAGTTTTATCAAAACTCTGTCAATCCCTTCACCAAAAAAAAAAAAACTCTGTCAATCCAATTCTATGGGTACAGGCTACAGCTTGTTAGTGCAGCATCCACTGATGTCAAAATTGAAAGAATTTACTAACACCATCCCTATTTTAAAAAAAAAACAAAGAAAGAAATTGTACACTTTCGACCTCACAAGAGGAAATATACCTAACCTGCGATCTGCTGAAAATTGGGACAAAATCTATGACTTCAGTGATTACAAAAGAGAAGGGAAGGGGAAAGGAAAAATAAATTAATTGGGCAAAACTGCAAAAGACCAGGCTGCAACACTTAAACCTCATATAAATACTAAAATATTAGCAAATCTAACAAGGAACTATGCAGAAGAAAACCAACTTCCAACTGAAAATATACACGATATAGCAAGCGACCCACTTGATCATGCAGCAACACCACGACCTGCTCCATCTAATCTGCCGCTATTACGACCACGTCCATGTCCACGCCCACGACCTCTTCCCCTTCCACGGCCACGCCCTGCAAAACCACCTGCCATAAGAATAACAACAATGCACACTAAGTCCCTATGAGGATATGCAATATCATTTGTATGAGATTACAAAGAGCAGAAAATATGAAAATGGAAAAAGTTTGTCTGATCAGATTAGGCAAATTTTGGTCATTTTCATTAGAAGCTTGAAATAAGAGAAGCACCTGTAAAGCAAACAGAAGTATCAAATACATGAAATTGACTTAAAACAACCACTGCCATATATTACAACATTGACTTAAAGCAAAAACCATCTATTCTGCCAGAGCCCACCTGGCATAAACCAAAAAATTTTGGGTGATAAACAAAATTTATAATACAATAAAATTGCAATTTAGGCAGAACATTTTTCTTCCGTATGTGGAGAATGGATGCCATCAATATAAAAGCGTACCACGTGGTGCAGGTGGTGCATCATATTCAGCATAATCATAGTACCCAACAGGCTGGCCCCCATAGCCCCGTCCTCTACCACGACCCCTAGTCCGGCCACGTCCTCTGCCACCATAGCCTCGCCCACCATCCCATCCATCTCCATAATATTCTATGCCTCCATTGTAATTTCCTAGGTGCATGAAACGGATTCGCTTTAGTGAGCAAGATAAGCTAACTCCAACAAAGCAAAACTAAATGAATCAAGCAAAATTCAACAATAATAAGATCAACAAGAGAGTCTTTATAATTCGACACTACAATCATGAGCCAACTACAGTTAAATATCTGCATATATAGTAAATGGTAATACCTCGACCCCTGCTCCTTCCACGACCACGACCCCGACCCCGTCCCCTTCCTCGCACCATTAGTGAGCTCTCTGCATTAGATCAAATTTAAGTGACACATGGCATAGTAACCAAATAAGCATTCTATGTTTTAAGCAAACAACTGTCAATTCACCTCCTTCCTCTTCATATTCATTCAAAGGTTTTACTTGATCAGCTGGAAGCGGAGGTTGGTATCTACATGAGATAGGATCCTTAAAACGTTAGGCAACAGTGAAGGTCATGAAAAAGTACTTTTGTGAGAAACATAGCAGACCTTACATAATGCTGCACACCAGAAAGGATGCAAGAACACTATGGAGATACAATGATATGGAAAAACATATCCCCGTGCAAAATGCCTTTGTTCGAATCGCTCTCTAATTCCTAAATTGCCTCAAGCAACTGATCACAAAGCCCTAAATGATAATGGCGTAACCCAACATCTAAACAAAATAAGAAATCATCCTTCTCATCGGGGAGTCTTCTGCACACAGATTAACAAAAAGACAAACGGATTGCAAGCAAGCATCTGCTAAAAATTTTCTCATGCAGATGATAAAATTAGAGCTCAAACGATGACCATCAATAATTTTTATTCAGGAATAAAAGACCGATGACAATCCAGCAGGGGAATCAACAAACAGAAAGAAGTAATGCAAAGTGACAATGAACAAACGCCAAAAGCCAGAACATTGCAAAATGTTTGGAATTGAAGTGTTTCATTCCTACAAGAAATTTAGAACCAAAAGACATTGAGAAAATATGAATAGGTGTGTCGGCATAAGACTGCTTCTTAAAGTAAATATCTAACACATCATATCTATTGTCCCCAGCACAGCATTAGAGAGACAAAAAATAATAGTCAAAATGAAAAATCTCACCTATAAAAATTATAGAATAACAGATGCGCCCAATATTTAAAACTTCAAAATAAAATCAAGCGGACATTCGGTCGTTTCTCAAAATACAATACAGAAGGTCCCAAAAATTTTAAAAACAGGGGATTTATATGCTATTAAGGTGGCCAAAAAGATAATTTATATAAAAGCTCAAGCGTCATCTTGATTCCTAACAGAAAATAGGTCCGTTTGAGAACGAGGTAGAGAAGTACTTTTACGCAAATCGAAGTAAATATGTAGATGAGATTATCTCTTTTTGTGAAAAAACACTGTTGAATGTGTTTTTGGGG